>JAPMOQ010051213.1:2300717-2348843 GCA_026543055.1 Argiope trifasciata
TATAAATTTAATAATTTGTTTCTTTTAAAAGAAATCAATTTTCCACATTTTTTTCCGGAGGGGAGGATTTTCTGTGAGTGTGTTAAAATTTTACAAATTTAATATTTTTATTATTTTTTTAATAACCAATTTGTTCTTCTTTTTTGGATTTTATTTCTGCATATGTACAAGTACTTTTTGTGCATATATATCCTTGCTTCATTTCGTCTCTTTTAATATATATATATATATATATATATATCAATTTCTTTTTTTTGGGGGGAGGGGGGTTAGTTATATTAACGTCCCGTTTGAAAGCAACACGAGGGGTATTTTGGAACGGACCTCGTAATTTTGAACCACGGTCAGATGACGAGGACTACACCTGAACTGGCACCTATGCATGTATAATGGCTTTATAAATTGAATAATTTATTTAATTCTTTTATTTTTCTTATTCTTTATTTTAATAATTTATAAAAGTCAGAGTCTTTTATTCCAATAACCGCCAGTATATTTCGGGCATCTATAAAATAATGAGTGACATCAGGGATTTGTATTCACATAATGGTGTTGCCTCTTCGTGGTCATCGGAGTCTCGTTTCAACCTCCACCAGAGCATGTCGATGATTGTCGATATATAATCTTCTATACTTATAATAAAGCTCAATGTGTGTGTGTGTGTGTGTTGGCGCTCTACAGGCCAGACCGTTGGAACTACAGCTACCAAATTTGGTACATGTATACCTTGGAGGTCCGGAATGTGCACCTCGGAGCCCTTTTTTCGAATTTTTAATTAGAATTTGAATTAATTAAAATTTAAACGAAATTTCGACGTTTTTCCGCTATAAATATGATCGCTATAAATATGATAAATATGATCGCATAAACATGATTTTTACATCAATTTAAAGATTAAAAAATTAGCCTTCTAATGGTATTAGTGTTTTAATGTAAAACTCAAGCTTCTATTTTTAACGAATTTTTAAAGAAATATTTTAACCATGTTTTTTTTTGAGCACGTGACTGGATAAAATAAAAGAAAACAATGACGGAAGTTCAAATAAAAAAAAAACTACTATCATCGTAAATCAAGTCTAAAGAAATGCAACTTTCAGCACGTGACTGGATAAAATAACAGAAATATAAAATGTGATATTTTCTTTAAAAAATAAATGCAAAGCAAAGGTTTCTACAATCGTTTGCAATATCTATAACATTAACTCAATAAATCTTTTTTATTTACGGTAAACCTGATTGAATTTAGACAGGATATGCATTGAAATCCCGACTTAATGGCATATTTATGTAATCTTTTGCAATATCTGTATCATTAATTTAATACTTTTTTTCTCTTTCTCGCGTTCTTTAAAAAAACATATTTAATATTTTGGCAACATCATCGAATTTTTTTTTTAATATTTTGGAAGCATAACCGATGGTTAAAACTGACATTTATAAAATTAAAGAATATTATTGGGAAAAGGTGTACTTTTAGAACTTTCCGTCCATCATCTTAAAGAAAATATTAAGTTCAGGTCAATCAATGCCCGGAATTACTTCAAGGCTAATAAATATGTGATTTAAAATTTTAAAATGCTTTACTCATGGCGAACCAGCTGGTCGCCAAAGGCGACTAGTAATATAATAAAATACTCCTTCTTTCACCAAGGTACATGGTATGTACTAACATTTATCGATGAGTGTCGACAACGGCATTCACGGTAATATAATGATTACATGAATAATATACAAACAAAAAAATCAAATTGAACTGTCATTATTAAATGAAATATTGGTTATTAATAGTGATAATAAAATAGCACAGATTTTAGAATTGATAATGAATTATTGATAAAATTCCATATGATTGCAACAAAATCAATTTTATCCATCTGAATAAATTGGGATGCAGTTTCTGGCATTAAAATTTTTTAAATAAATATATTTAATTCTTTAAAACTTTTAAAATAATATTTTTAATAGTAAAGAAGGCGGATCCTGGATCTGGACCTTAAACATTTTAAAGTCTGAACAAAAAGTTAAAAGCCGTAATTGTTCAGTCTAATGAGAAATTTTTTATCATTTCATGTATATTTAACCATTTTTAAATATTTAATCCGTTTTCCGTGACATATAAATATAAGAATTTCAGTTCAATCTTATTAATAAATCGTCATTATAATATTTGTATAAAAGATTTTGAGAGCAAATAATATTATATCCAAAGGATGAAAATTTTAACCCTCCCAAAGATTGTACAAAATTAGAAAGGATTTTACGTACAAAAATGCATCATAAGAATTTTAAACCTGGATTTTAATTTAAAATCTATTGCATTTTTTATTAAAAAGATTAAAAAACACAGATCTGCAAAAATAATTGTAAATTAATCAAAAATAATTGATGATTAGTGAAGTTTGTCGCAATTAAAATTTCTTTCGTACATGTAAAATAGCAGTTTTATTTTTCTTATATTATTAATGTAATATTTTGTTAAATGCAAACGATAAACGCCCTAAAAAGAAGTTCCATTTGAATAGATATTATTCCTATAATTACTCATAAAAATTTGTTACAAAAATAGGAAGGTTTGTAATGAAAGAAAATATCAAATAAACAAAATAAAAGTTTAAAAACTAATTCGTCAATTAAAAAATAATTATTCCAGAGAAATATATATATTTGCATGTTCCGTTCAGGTTCATTCTTAATGAAAAGTATTATGAAATAAAAAAAATTTTAATGCATAGATTATTTCATATACGAATATAGTTGAAGAATTAATAGGTTGAAATAACCAACAGAAATGCAATTTCTAACATTGTCTATAGTGTTTTAAGTAGATTTCTAAGATAGTTCGTTTTTTTAATTACTAAATCGTAAAAATCTTTTGGTTTTTTTGACACTTATTTTATTTTTTAAACATTTTATTTTAGTATTCGAAGAAAGAAAACATTTCCTATATGTATTAATTAAATTGTTCTTAATTTTTTTCATATTAGATTAATTAAATAAAGATAAATATTGTACAAAAAAGAAATATAATGTTTTATAATACATTTTTAGACAACTTTCCTATGTTAATTGGAAATTGAACAAATAAAGCAAAAATTCCGTATTTCTACTGGCAACATTACAAAATGCAAAAAGAAAGAAAAATTATCGTCTGATATTGAATTGATTCATCAAAGATTAAAAATGTTTCTTTTTAATATTTTTGCTACACTGACTGCTTTCGTATTCTCGTTTTTCTACTATAAACTAAAAAGAGAATATATTCTCTTTAACGAGTAACAAAAAAAAAAGGAAATATTGGTGTAACCTTATTTTAATGAGGCAGAAAACTCCTTCGAATTCCAAAACTCAATACGTAACACACATTATATGTTCTTTTACGTCAACATTATAGAAATTAAATAACATTTTATTTTCCTATTGATACTGAATAGTACTTAATAACTGCTTGTCAAACGTCAAACTTAACATGCCATTCATAAAAAAGTTCGACCAGAAATGTGACCTCATCTTGATTGGTTTTTCCTGACGTTAGAATGAATATGCGTGTGCTTTTGAGTACTATAAAATCGAACGTTTTCCCATAAAGTGCTCCAGTCGAACGCGTTTCGTTGACCTTTCTACAATTTATATTTCAAACCCGAGGCATAAATCAATCACAAGTCGCTGAATCAACATCCGTCTGGATCAAAAGTTATGTCTTTGTTTAAATAAAATTCTGAAATTTTTTCCTATAAGGGAAAATGTTTTCAGTATTTTCCCTTCCGCTATTTTTACCCGCTTTCTTCGCAGCACAAAAAACAGCAGCTAGTTCACTGCTACTGATATCAGCAAAACTACTTTTTTTTTTTTTTTTACAAATTTATCACTAAACTATTAAATCGTGCTTTTGAAAAAATATTTCTATAATTTATATATAAATATCTTTTTCATCTAGACAGGACTGTTAAATTATATGAAATCTGATTGTCATGGATAAACTAACAAAAACCGTAGTAAGAAATTTCATGCACATTGGCAAAGTGTTTAAGAAGTATACAAAAAAAAATCGGTGAAATTTGAATGTAAATATATATCAACAGCATTAAAAGTTTTGTTTCCTTACAGAGGGATTTTTCCGATTCATAATGTTTACAAATATTCAAGTCAAAACTAATCACCAAAATCGAATTGAAGCAAAAATTGATCCATTAATTGGAAACTGCAATGCAATATGCAAAATGAAAATCAGTGGGGATAGTCCCCCAGAAACTTTCTCGCTCACTTTCCAATAACGATGTTATCCTGCATACCATTGGCGTACAATAGTATGATATAATAAACTTGAAGTGAATTTACCATTTTTATAGAGTCTTGTCTGGTATTTTGGTGATTAATCACTGATATATGATTTCTAGTATCCGAAAATCGAATAAGTGCTCTAGACTCGTCTTTCCAAACTGGTTATTGGAAATTCGTATTAGTTTATAATTCATTAGTTGGGTTCATATTAATGTTGTCTTAATTTAAACCATATGACTGGCGCAGTATGGCCACAAATGGCTCATGTACCAATAAACCTTACCTACCTACCAAGCTGATTAAAATGAATTTTTGGTTCAGAATTACACTTGTAACCATACAGTTACACAATATATTTGATGTATTTAAGTCATCACATTTACAAGTTTCTTAGAGCTAGCTGACAGATATTCAATTCCTTATAGGATTTGGCTCAAAAATGGATATGTGCTACGCCTGTGGGTGTAATTATGTCCTAAATTACATTAATTTAGTTAAATCAAATTACTAAATTAGAACGAACATTCTAAATTACATTCGTACAAGCGAACAGACCTCATGTAGGTTGATTTTGATCCAAGTCTGACAGAAATCGACAAATTTTTTAGCGGACTTTATATTAAATTTCGTCTGTATAGATCAAAGTACTTTTGGTGGTGGGTCTAATGCCTCTTGGTCTTGCCAAGTCCGAATGAGCAGGGCTCTTTTGAATTAAGACAGAGGAACATGCGACACAAAATTATATTTTAAACACACAACACAAAATTTTATTTTAAACACAAAATTATATTTATCACGGACTGAAAAACATTTACTAAAAATACGCTTTTCGAGCACAGGGAGGTCTAAAAAATGGGGGTATTTGTCAAAATCTCGAGTTCGAATTTTTTTAATGATCACTGTTCTTTTCTTTCTCTTTATTACGCATACAAAAAAGTAACAAAATGAGTTGCTAGTATAGAATTATTTTAATCCCTTCCAGTAAGATTTAAGAATGCAAAAATTATGGGTGAAAGAGCTATTTAATTTTTATTTAAGAAATCGTAGTTAATTTTATAACTAGAAGCCTTTGGCAACCAGCTGCTTCGCCATGAGTAATGCGTTCTAAAATTTTCTACTGAATCACATATTCATTAGCCTTGAAATCAATCGCGGGCAATCGACAACACACACACATTGAGCTTTATTATAAGTATAGATAAAAAATATGCGTTATTTTTTCTTTAAAATCAGTACAAAATTTAAGAAATAGTTAAAGTTAAAAGATTCAGTTATTAGTAGATAAAGAGTCGGTAACTTTATTCGAAAACACTTTTTTGAGTTTAATGCTCTAATAATTTATAGGTTATGCTTCCAAATCATTAAATACGTTTTTTTTAAAGAAAGCGAAAAAGGGAAAAAATTATTGAATAAATGATTTAGATGTTGCAAACGATTATAGAAACCTTGGTTTTGCATTTATTTATTTTTTTTTTTTTTGAAAATATCACATTTTATATTTCTTTTATTTTATCCAACCATATACTAAAACTTGCATTTCTTTAGATCTAATTTGCGATGATGATTGTTTTTGTTTTTTTATTTGAACTTCCGTCATTGTTTTCTGTTATTTTATCCAGTCATGTGCTAAAAAAACATGATTAAAATATTTCTTTAAAAATTCGTTAAAAATAGAAGCTTAAGTTATACATTAAAACACTGATATCATTAGAAAGCTAATTTTTTTATCTTTAAATCATGTTTGTGCAATAATATTTTCGGAAGTTATAACGGAAAAACGTCGAAATTTCGCTTGAATTTTAATTAATTCAAATTCTAATTAAAAATTCGAAAAAAGGGCTCCGAGGTGCACATTCCCAACTTCCAAAGTATACATGTACAAAATTTGGCAGCTGTAGGTCCAATGGTCTGACCTGTAGAGAGCCAACACACACACACATTGAGCTTTATTATAAGTATAGATTCTAACTAATTTATAATCACTAATTAAAATTATATTATTGGTATGAATGTAATTGCAATTTGTAAGTTCGCATTCAACATTTCTTCAAAACTCTCTAGTTATTTCGAATTAGCCCCTAGTTTCCGCGTTTACTCTAGGCAATCCGGTATTATTATTTTTTTTAAATAATTTCAGGCACATAATGTGTGTACGACTCCAGAGTATTCACAAAATTCACTTATTAGTCATTATGCGCGTTTTTGTCATCTTGGTAATATTTCACTATCACTAGTTTCATTATCAGTATCAGTTAGATGTATGGTTATTTTTTGATTTTTCTGAATCGTTTTGATCACCTTGATCTACATTACTCTTATGCATTAAGGTGTTTATTTCACTGCATGTTTAGCATTTAGTTAGTCAGATGTTCTGGCTAAATGTTTATTAGAATGAATGAACGAATTTATTAGAATGACTACTAATAATTTGGCCGTACCTTGTACCAAGACAATCAAACGATATGTGATAGTGATCTATGATATCAACATAAGTAATAAAAGTGCATCCGCATTTAATACACTAGAAATTTTAGATTAAATTGATTATTATATTCAACAGTAATTTAGTCACATGAGGAGTATTGCTCGTCACGCCATATAGCACAATGACAAGTATAGCTCGTCATTGTGCTATATGACATGAAAAATCAATGACGAGCTATACTCGTCATTTTACGAGAAGGGGTTAATAAATTAAATATGTGGAACGGTTATCCTGTCTTGAGTTGAGTAACTCAAAACTTTAACTTCATAAACGACGGATCTGGCGATGGTTTTTATTGGTATTTATAATTACGATAATTACTATTTTAATATCTCATATTTCGCTTCAAATTAGTTCAAGAAACCTCATTAACCTTTTTCCTAATCCAAAGAGTGAGTGTTTTTAAGACAGTTTCCAGGCTCTCCAGACAGTAGGGCACACGATCTGTTTGGACGTAAAAAGACAAACGAGAAAAACACTTTCATGTGATTGATCGGTTGCAAAAAGATGTCAGCAGAAAAGCACAACGCAGACAGGTTTGGCATACAATTAATCATGTAGTCGTGTTTACCTCTTCCACCCACCGTTTACAGCCTGAATTTCATCACGCAGCCGGGGCGATAAATATTCACAGATAAATTTATCATGCAGTTAAAATAAAATAATATAAATGAATTACTTAAAATATACACTGAAGTGACAAAAGTCATGGGATAGCAATATGCAAATAAACAGAAGGCAGTAGTATCGCGGCGAAAAAGTATAAATGCGCAGTTCCTTTTCCAGAGCTTTCATTTGTGTTCAAGTTATTTATGTGAACAGGTTTTTCGTGATTTATGGCGGCACGACGAGAATTAACAGACTTTGAACGTGGAATGTTAGTTGGAGCTATACGCATGGGTCATTCCATTGCGGATATCGTTAGGGAATTCAACATTTCGAGATCCACAGTATCAAGAGTGTGCCGAGAGTATGAAATTTCAGGCATCACATCCCATCATGGACAGCGCAGTGGGCGACCACCTGCACTTAACGACCGAGACCGCCGACGTCTGTGTAGAATGGTCAATGTTAATAGACACGCAACACTTCGTCAAATAACTGCAGGAATCAATGTGGGACGTGTCCGATAGAACTGTGCGGCGAAACTTGTCTTCCTTGGGCTATGACAGCAGAAGACCGACTCGAGTGCCTTTACTGACAGCACTTCATCGCCTGCAGCGACTCTCCTGGGCTCGTGAGCATATCGACTGGTCCCTAGACCAGTGGAAAACCGTGGCGTGGTCAGATGAGTGACGATTTCAGTTGTTACGAGCTGATGGTAGAGTTCGAGTGTGGCGCAAACCCCACGAAGCCATGGACCCAAACTGTCACCAAGGCACTGTTCAAGCTGGTGGTGGCTGCATAATGGTGTGGGCTGTTTTTACATGGCATGGACTCGGTCCTCTGGTGCAACTGAACCGATCATTGACTGGAAATGGTTATGTTCAGCTGCTTGCAGATCACTTGCAGCCATTCATGGACTTCACGTACCCACACAACGATGGGATTTTTATGGATGACAATGCGCCATGACACCGGGCCAGAACTGTTCGCGATTGGTTTGAAGAACATTCCGGACAATTCCAGCGCATGATCTGGCCACCTAGATAGCCCGATATGAATCCCATCGAGCATTTATGGGACATCATCGAAAGGTCCGTTCGTGCCCCAAACTCCTGCACCATCCACACTTTCACAATTATGGACGTCTACACTTTCACAATTACAGACAGCATGGCTCAATATTCCTGCAGAGGACTTCCAACGACTTGTGGACTCCATGACACATCGAGTTGTTGCACTTCGCCGGGCAAAAGGGGGACCGACACGATATTAACAGTCATCCCATGACTTTTGTCACTTCAGTGTAGATAAAATAATTATAGCTCAGAAATTTCGGGGGCATTTCTAGAAAAATTTGGCTTACAATTTACAGATGTTTCGTTCTAGGAATAAGGTTATGATATGTTGCATCATTCCTAGTCTACTAAAAGAATGAGTGCAAAGGAACAGTTTAGAAGAAGATTTGCAAAATTTTTTCAATTATAGTTACGTTTTTAAGGGTTTAGTTTTAGTTTAGTTATATTAACGGCCCGTTTTAAAGCAACACGAGGGCTATTTTGGGACGGACCTCGTCATTTTGAACCACGGTCAGATGACGAGGACGACACCTGAACTCTCACCCCCCTCTCCACACCACACCAACGGGAAGGCGTTTGGCCTGATAGATTTAACGTGCAAGAGACCCCTCACACAAAGGTTATTCGGTGGAATCGAGTCTCGAACCCCTCCGGTTCCGAAGGCGAGACCTTACCACCAGGCCACCGCGGCCCTTGCAATTTACAGATGTTTCGCTCTGGGAATAAGGTTATGATATGTTGCATCGTTCCTAGTCTACAAAAAGAATGAGTGCAAAGGAACAGTTTAGAAGAAGGTTTGCAGTTTTTTCAATTACAGTTACGTTTTTAAGGGAGTATTCTTCTAAAACCAGCGATAACATTCTCCCTAAATCTTTCTAGCATACTCTTTAATAAATCTGTCATGCCAGAAAACGCCTTACATGACACAAGCACACAATAGTTACGAAATATTAACTTTTACTGATTCTATCGTGTTATGCAAGTTATTTGACGATTGGTTCCTGGTATGTGTTAATAGCATCCAAAAAAGGAACTTATGTTTCATACATTCCTTTCTCAACCGATTGAAACAAAAATTTAACATAAAGTTGCACCTGTGATCACAAAATTCCATACCAAATATACTTAAGTCACTGCCTTTTAATTTAATACAATAACTGCAAAATACAAAAAAACTAGACAGATTAAAATTCGGTGCACAGATTTAACATCCATAGCGTAGACCTCAGTCAAACTTTAATCCAAATCCAAAAATAGGTTGATTGTCTGTTTAAACTTTCAGAATCATATAAAAGCGATAGTTCAAAACCGCAATCATTTCAACATATCAAATTCAGTTGCGGTTTTTATGGACAGAAGTGAAGTTTTCTTTCAATGTTTTGTTTCAATCGACTGCAAAAAAATGTGTCTTAAACATGAACTATTAACACGAAACTATTAACCCCAAATAATTCGTCAAGGAGAGCACCATAAATTCTGTGAAATTCTAAATTCGAGTCAAAGATTAATATTTCGTAACTAATATGCAGTAGTGCCAGGCAAAGCGTTCTTTGGAATAAAAAGTTTATTAGAGAGTACGCGAGAAAAGTTTGGTGAGACTTCTCCAATCGTTTTAAATGGTTTTACACGTAAATTTCACCACAGTCCATGGCTGTATGTCACAATATTTTCATTTTGTGTTTTCTACCCGCAAAGCAAGGATGCCCATTGTTCTCATACAGATATGAGTAATTTTCCTACACCACCTTTTTTAAGTCTTATACCCTGATAGGTATGCTGGGTGGGAGTTGGTAGTATGAGTGTGACTTTATAAGCTACATAAAACCTTTTTCTTCAGCGAGATACAAAATCTAATAGCAAAATACCAAGGTATATACAAAGTGATCAGCAAATAAGCCCTGATTTCAAAATTAAATATCTCTACAACAAAGATCGATAGAATCATGCTGTAAACTATACCTTTATTAGCAAAACTGTAAAAATGCTGTACAAAAGTTTTGAAAATTTAGTTACAGTAATCGTCAACAAGGTGGCGCTCTCATCACAAGGAACATAGACGCTTTCAGAGTGACGTCAAAAATAAAAAATGACTCCCGACCTGACTCCTTGTTACTTCTTTCTGTGGGAAACATTGAAAGACACTGTCTCTAGAAAAAATCCCGACACTCTAGCTGAGCTTGAATCGCTGATTGGTGTTGCATGTGATGCCATTTCCGTTGAGACATTGCAAGATGTGACGTCAAATTTCATTGTTCGACGACGACACCTCATTGTTTCGAACGGGGAACATTTTGAAAAAAATGTATTTTGATTGCAAAGACCGTATCACTTTATTGTTTTTTTAAGATTCCTTTCAGAGAAAGAGTTTCCAGAGCAGAGCGCCATCTGTTAACGATTTTCGTAACTAAATTTTCTAACTTTTGTACTCTATTTTTACAGTTTTGCTAATAAACGCACAGTTTACCGCATCATTCTATCGATATTTGTTGTAGAGATATTTGATTTTGAAATCAGGGCTTATTCGCTGATCACCCTGTAAAACATTGATGTCTGTATTTCTTCTTTATATATGTAAATAAAATGTTGCGTTAAAATAGCTTTTATTTTTTAAAATTTCCATTTATATATAAAATAATAATAAAAGTTGGAGGATTTATTGAAATTTTTGACTTTTGAACAACCTTAATACTCTTAATGCAATGTTATAACTCGGCAGTAAATAAAAGTGCAATAAAAGAATTGTATGCAGATATTTAATGGAACGTAAGTATATGTAATATAAAAATGTAAGTATATCTTTATTGTTATTTATTGACTTTCCGCGCAGATTCATAGCTACGTCGCAGTTACATTTTTCATCACTAAAATAAACAGACCATTTTATAGCATTGCGAAAATTTCCACACTTAACTACTCATTTTAAGGCATTTTGAAATGGCAGCATATAAAATTAGTAAGGCAAAAGCCCTCCTACCTATAAATTTATAAAAAAAAAGTATTTCAAAAAATGTCAATAAATTTGTACTGCGAATATTACGGCATATAAAACATATAAACATTCCTGCCAGTCTGACTCATAGAGAGAATACTTGCTATTTCAGCAAAACATCCATTAGTTATGGTGTTAAAATATAAAAACATCGTCATAAAGTTTCGAAAGCAGTTTAGATTTGTCCTATTCGTCACTTAAACTGCGCATCATATTTTTTAAAGGAAATATCAGCTTTGTTGCTTTTACGAAATCCAGTAAAGCATTCATGGCAAAATAATGTGAAACACGTCTGTGATTAAATACATTCGCAGACAGATTTCTAAAATGGGTTTTTTTACTTTCTCTTACGCGTATCATAAAATATACTAATCGTCAAAATATTCGAACCCCAGATTTTGAGAAATCTCCACGTTTTACTGCTCACTGAGTTCCAAAAACACAATGTTGGAAAATGTTCATCAGTATGTCTCACTTTGAAAAAGATAACTAAAAAAAACTTTTGAATTAGACGGCTGAAATTTGGATATGGGTTTTACACCAAATTTTGAGATATTTATCAAATTTTCAGATAAATTTGTTGAGAGGAAGTCAGGCTGTAAGGTTGCTCGAATATAAGTTAACACGATATTTACAAAGTAAAGAGAGCTAAATAAATAAGATTCGGTACTCAGATTTAATATCTATAGTGTAAAAACCCTTCAAATATTGATCTAAATTCAACTACAGGTTGACTATCTGTCGGTCTGTACTTTCAGAAATGAGTAAACCCTATACTTCAAAAATGCAATGATTTGAATTTTTTTAAAAATAATTAAGCATGAAAATTTGCGCTACAAGCATAATTTTGTTTCACATTTTGCTTCAATCGGTTAGGAAAACGCATCTAAAGCGCAGATTTTATTTTCGGATACTATTATTCGCTTACCAGAGATTAATCGCCAAGAGGACGCGACAGTAAAAATGCTAAATTTAAGCCAAAAGTTAATATTTCGTTTCTATTGTAACCAATGTCAAGTAAGACATTATCTGGTATGACAAATTTATTAGAAAGTAGGCTAAAAAGTTTTAGGGAAGCCATTCCCACCGGTTTTCTACGGTTAACATGATTAATTCTTGTAAAAGACAATAAATAATGTGAGAGTTTCGAAACTTCTCTTTCCGTTCTCCAACTTCCAAAAGATATTTTTTGATTTAAATTCTATATAAGTATATTTTTAAAATAAATTTGCTGACAGATTTAAATGATAAGGCATTTGTTCCCTTCTCTAGAGTTAATTTCAGTTCAAAACGCGCAAAACTTCCAAAATTAAAATATAAATTATAGCGGTTCTATAACTCTACTACCTTCTCTTTTGATACAACAGATGACGTTACCTTATGAACAACGTATATTTCCCATAATTCCCTTTTGGAGGGCATGGGGTCAATATCTATATCTATACTTATAATAAAGCTCAATGTGTGTGTGTGTGTTGGCGTTCTACAGGCCAGACCGTTGGACCTACAGCTACCAAATTTGGTACATGTATACCTTGGAGGTTGGGAATGTGCACCTCGGAGCCCTTTTTTCGAATTTTTAATTAGAATTTGAATTAATTAAAATGTAAGCGAAATTTCGACGTTTATCCGCTATTACTTCCGAAGATATTATCGCACAAACATGATTTTTACATCCATTTAAAGATTAAAAAAATTAGCTTTCTAATGGTGTCAGTGTTTAATATATAACTTAAGCTTCTATTTTTAACGAATTTTCAAAGAAATATTTTAACCATGTTTTTCTATCACGTGACGGGATAAAATGGAAGAAAACAATGACGGAAATTCAAATAAAAAAAACTATCATCGCAAATTAAATCTAAAGAAATGCAAAATTTAGTATATGGCTGGATAAAATAAAAGAAATATAAAATGTGATATTTTCAAAAAATAAATAAATGCAAAGCAAACGTTTCTATGATCGTTTGCAATATTTAAATCCTTAATTCAATAAATTATCTTTATTTATACAGGATATGCGTTCAAATTCCGGTCCAATGGCCAGTTTGTAAAATATTATTAATAAGCATATATATTGTTTAATACTATTAATTTGATCTAAATGAAATAAATAATTACATTTTAAGTAGCTTGAGTTAAACAATACATTTATGAAAAATGATTTTCAGATTTCTTCATACTTTGCTCTGTGAGCCATATTTTACAAAATATTTTTATTAATATTTTAAATAAAAGTTGCTACATCAATCAGTCTTCCAAATCAATAATTAAAACTGACTGATTTATAAAATTAAAGAATATTATTAGGAAAACGTGTTCTTTTAGAGCTTTCCGTCCATCATCTTAAAGAAAATATTAATTTCAAGCCAATCAATGCCCGGAATTACTTCAATGCTAATGAATATGTGATTTAATTGAAAATATTAGAACGCATTACTCATGGCGAACCGGTTGGTGGCCAAAGGCATCTAGTTATAAATAAGTGCCGTGCATTTTATGTGTGTCTGTTTTGTCTTCTGAAATGTAAAACTTAGAAAATAATTTAATAACTGTTCCTGAAACCCAACTATCAATTTCATTTACCTCATAATGACGTTAAAAAGAGTCTCATCCCTCTACAAAATATAATTAAACGTATGCAGGAAACAGAAAAAAAAAAAAGACCCTTACTAATATGAAAGAAGTAAATCACAACAACTCAATATTTTTTTATCCTATTTTTGCTAACTTTCTTTCTTTGTTTATTTTATAATAGTAAGATAAGTGTGCATTAGCTCTTAATTTGCGAGTTGATCAGCCAAAAAAAAAAAAAAAAAAAAAAACTGGAAACGTAAAAATAAAAACTGGACCAAACCGATTTGTGAAGAGTTTGTAAATAAGAAAAAAATTCTAAGAATATACAGCAATGATAAAATAAACGATATGTGGTTTTAATTTGAATAAATTACTTAACTTGACTCCAATATAAACAAAGTTAACTCTGTTAAGAGCAAAAAAGTTACAGCGAATGAATATCAAAATAACGAGAATAAATTCAGTTGCTTACCCTTATAAATCAAAATTAAGACAAAAATTGCCAACATATATATATATATATATATATATATATATATATATATATATATGCGCACACACACGAGTTTGAGTTTGAGTTTCTGGCGCAAGATCCTGATATAGAATATACTGCGCCGAAACAGCGTAAAATTTCTCTATTAAGATAAAATAGTTTAATATTGTAGAATATGTAACTGACTGTGTTTAAACTAGTCAAATGGTAATAGAGGGAGAAAGTCATTAAAACTAGACTTTAAACTTCATGTAAAATCACCACATCTTTAATGTATAAGAAAATATTTGGATGATGTGTCTGACCCAATAAAAAATTCAAGTTAAAATTGTTGGATTTAAAATGGTGATATCATAGGTCAATAAAACGGGTGCATTCTATTAAAATGTGGCGAACAGTTAAAATACACATCACAATTATCACACATTTGGGGAGACTGGGAAAAAAGTAAAAATCTGTGTGTCAGGCGTGTGTGATCAATTCGTAGTCGGGATAAAATTACATTATAGCGTCTACTTAATTTTGAAGACCAGTTAGCCAGTTGTGGTTTAATTAAATGTAGCTTGTTGTTAGTCTCCATGTCCCATTGATTTGGCCATTGTCGATAGCACCAACGAATTATAGTTGTACGTATATCTTTATAAGAAAGACGTTGGGGTAAAATTACGCTCGCTGACTGAGCTGCTGTATCTGCGATTTCATTTAGAAGTTCGAAAGGATGACATCCAAATTTTTAGAGATTACAACTTCCAAAACATACATTTCAAAACAAACAAATGAAAAAGAATGAGCCTTTTCTTTAAAATGTTTTCAATATCATTATTGACGCCAACAAACAGCCTCGCATGTGATGTCATCTCTCTCTTATCAAGCCAAAACAAACCAGGGCGATTTCCATCCAGAAGCCAAACGAAAATTAAGTAGGCTGTAATTTATGGAGACGCTGCCGGCACTTAATGCGACCTTGTCCTTCCGCGGGCGGGAAAGATAAAACTGCTCTGAAAATCTCCGCTACTGTCTGGGTAACAAGATGCCACTCGAGACACCCCACATACCAGATATCCCCGACGCCCCCGCTATTTTTAGGACGTCTCCTCACCCTACACATACTGGTGGGATTTTTGAGACGTCTTCCCTCTTGAAGATAGTTTACTTGCTTCCCATCAAGTTTGCATTGCCATTTCAGTGTGTGGGTACAGTGAACTTACTTATCGTACGATTGCGTTTTTTTTTTTTAATTTTTTTTTAAAATTAGTTAGCAGATATAGTTTTAGAAGTCTCTGTAACTGTGATCAGTCTTGTTGAATGCGCGGTAAGTTTGGCAAGGCAACAAAGTACAAGTTAAGGTGATTTTTCTGTTAGATGAATCTGTAGTCAAAGATATTAATGAGATTGTGAATATGTAGTAGATGACATTTATGAGATTTTGGATTTGTAGTCAATTTCATTAATGAGATTGTGAATCTGTAAATAATATTAATGAGGTTCTGAATCTGTAGCGAATGGCATTAATGCGATTGTGAATCTCTAAATGACATTAATGAGATTGTGTATCTGTAATCAATGACATAAATGAGGCTGTGAATCTGTAATCAATGACATTAATGAGGCTGTGAAACTGTAGTTGACATCGATAAAGTTAATATGTTGCAAACAAACTTATGCTGCGTCACCCTAGTAATGATGTAATTTTTTTTTTTTACAAATCATAAGACTTTAGAAGTATCTCGATAAAACTAAACTATTTTCTTTTGCTTGGTAAAAATTTCTTTTGATAACACTATTTAAAACTGAATTCTGTTTATATTCGTAAATTATTTATTTATTTATTAAATTTCTTGAGCAGAAAAGAAAAAAACGTAACAAGAAGAAAGAGAAAGTAACGTGAACACCAAATTATTTAATGATATCAATTAATGATATTAAAATATTATTAAGTGATTTCTTATAATGAGTTTTCCCATTTTAAATTTCTTTAATGTTGATTTTGGAATTATACCCGTCTTTCTAACCATAAATAAAATTTAGGAATGCAATGAGATAAGTAATTTAAATTTCATAAATGGTGTTTGCACGAAAATTGTAAAATTATATTCAAGCATTAAATGAAATTCGACAAAGAATATGAATATCTATTTATCTGTTAATTAGTGTGCAACATACTCCTGTACATAAGTCAATACATATCAAAAAGTCGAAAGTGAAACAAGTTTAGAGAAATAGAATTTGCCACAAAACCTGTTTTAAATTTTGAATTTAATAAGTGAACAGAACCGACTTGAGGGGTTTCCCAAAACTTTATCGCATATTCTTTAGCAAAGATGTCATAGTAGAGAACGTCTTGTATGACAATGGCATACAACAGATATGATCTATTAAGTTTCGGCAAGAATTTAAGAACTGAATCTACCATAGCTTCCTTGGGAGTTTTTTGGTGATTAATCTCTTGCATGCGGCCAAAAGTATTCCAAAATTGAAGTAAGGAATTGATACAAAACTGCCCTTGCACAATTTGACATATTTAATTCCATGCGTTTCTGAATTATCGCCTTTGCATATTTCTGAAAGTACAGACAGTCAACCTTTTGATGGATATGGCACAAATTTTGACAGGTCTACTCTATAGATATTAAATATGTGCACTGAATCTTATGTATTATATGTCTTCTTTTAATAGTTATCGTTTTAACATATATTCGAACAACTGGACTTTCTCTGAATAGATTTTATCAAAATTTAATTGAAATATACATATTTGGTGTAAAGGCCATATTCCAACTGCCAAACGTCTAACTCGCGTTTTTGAGTTATGTTTATCACAGACACACAAACAGAACACACTTTTTCCAAAAATTGGCTTTTCAAATTCATATAAATCTGGAGTTCGAGTTTTTTTGGCAATTTCCATCTTTTGTACATACAATGCATACGAGAAAAACAGTCAAAAAGCATTCTAAATTGCCTTCCTGAAAAACGTCAAATACATAAATAATATGTGACATATAGTGCAGTCGAAGGGAAAAAAAACTTTAATAAAGAATGCATCCTTGTATGAAGAGGATATTATTACGTAGGTTAGAATAAGATTTTTTCCTATTCTACCAAGGCGGAATGTATTTTACATGGAGATTTGATTTTAAAATATAAATCAAGATGCGTTGAAAAGTTTTAAGAGCTAGTTAAAATTACATAATTTAGCATCGAATAATATTACACATCAATATCAATTAATATCAACAATTGATATTAAATATATCAATTTTAAATTGATATATCAATTAAAATACATATATCAATATCAATTTTTTAAAAAAAAGATTCTTTGGCTAATCTCATTAAAGCTTTAAAAGTTATATAACTATAATTACTAACTATAATTTCAAAAGAAAAAGTAATCCAACACGGCAAAAAAAATTTATTATTTCGTAAATTACAATGAATTGTTCTTTTAAATATTGCAGATCATACATGGCTATTTATTATTCAATTTGAACGCGTTAAACTAGTTTCCAGTTTCATCAAATCAAATGTTCTAATTATACTTCCTAGATAACTAACTTAATTAATTAACTATTTCAAATGTTTGAGATTTCGAACATCATTAAAACATATATTATTAACTATGTATAATTAGATTTTTTTTAATCAAAAAGAAGTTGTGCCACATGAGTTTTCTTTTTCCAAATTTTATTGGTAAAATTCGTATTTAAATTCGTTTTCATATTAAATTCGTATTTTAATTTGCTAAGTGAAAACTGAAATCAAATTTATATTTAAAAGATCTTGAATTTAAAAAAAATTCGAATTTTAACTTATTTTAAGAAAATATTTCATATTATTTTCAACCAGCTAACTGTTCTTAAGGTCAACACACGGCATACAGAAAGTGTTTGCAAATGACGCAGATGTGCTTGTTTTTTCCCTAACGTTTTCCCCTCCAAAACGTCAACTCTATTTGTTTTGACAGACACGGTCAACTGGTTACATCTATTTGAACAATAAACATCTCAGAACCCGAGGTTTTCGGGAAAAGCGGATTTCATGGGCGAACGAGTTCAAAGAATATCACAAGAAATAACCCATTTTCGTTTAAACTGTAAAAATATTACAATTATTGCCAACCGCTTCTGGTTGCAGACGTTCCTCAAAATTTCTCCTTCAGTGTCATTTCGCTGTAACTGTAAATAATGTTGTTATGTGTTTGTTTGTTTTTTGTCAGTTTTTTTTTACAGATAATCAACGAATCTTTATAAATAAAATCTATTGACCTTTTTTCCTCCTCTTAAGGTATCCGACTACATTAAAAATACTGGTTATCCACCACATTGGCTAATTTTTTTTAATTCTTATTTTTTATAGCTCAGACTTTCCTCTTTCCAAAACATTTTATATTTTTTAGGCAAAGGAAGGCCCTAACCAATCATCCAGCGTGACACATTTTTCAGCTAAAATTTGTCTTTCACTTCACTTTTCTCAAAACTTTCATTTTCATAAAAATTCTCCACCGTTAACATGGAATATCAAAAACTAATAGAGATATTTACATAAAATTTTCAATGTGAGATTTAAATAATATGGGCAATGAAAGGAACAAAACGTTTTATTGTTGGTTGAATACTTTTTTATTTATATATGCTTTTAGAAAAATTAACTAGTAAATTTAAGGAAAAAATGCATATATACGTATATATTCACTCATCACTTCTTTGCATCACAAATTGTTTCTTAGATTTTGGTTCATTTCATTCATTATTGTATTCTGTAATATACAAAGAAAAATAGGATTGCTGCTTTACCATTTTGTGTAGAGTGTTCACCGTTTTGGTTAAATTTCATTAAAATTTACTACACATTTTCCTTTTTCTCAAAATATATTATATTTTTAAACTATTTTATTGTATTTACAGTATTGTGTATTATAATAGGCAGTATATCTAAAAACCATAGTTTTAAATATTTTTTAAAAAATCAAAATTCTTAAAATCTTTCCTCTAAACGTAATCGGATACCTTAATGAAATTTAGAGTTTAAATTTCCAAATGATGTTTCCAAATTTTCGTTAAAATATACGATTGAACAATTCAAAATTCTTCTTTTAAGTAATATTTTCTAGGTATTAGGAAGACGGCGTCGTGGCATAAGGATAGCGCATCTTCCCCCTGATCGGGAAGTCCTAGGTTCGATTCCCGATTCGGTCATGGTTGTTCTTCCTCTGCTCTATCAGGGAGATATGGCAATGCATCCTACTGTAAAAAGAAGTTCTGAAAGCGAATGAGCGATGCATGAGTGGCTAAGTCGTACTCTTGGTCCAAGTTGGCCCTACTGAAACAAGAAACGCTCCCAATCAGCTTAAATCGCTGTCTTCGTATCTACTGATTCTCCATGGAAAGTGCCATAAAAAATAAATAGATCCCAGTATAATATCAAAAAAAAAGGGTACAAAACTTGCTACGTTTCAAATTTTAGGCTCTTGAACAAATAATAATATATAAAAGTAGCTAATTATGAAAAATATCAGATAATAAGTATTTTTTTACATTTAAATTTCGTAATAATGTACCAGGTGACCTAAGTTTTTTTACAGGCAATTTACACATTCATTTTATCTCTACTATTCTGTTTTCATCATTTTTTAAACTTATTTATTTATTTTTATTTATTTATTTATTATTATTATTATTTGAAAATGATCGTTTGTCTACCGATCGGTCAATGACAAAGATAACTCAAAAGCGCTTTGAGTTAGACGGTTGAAATTTGGTTTAAGATCATTACACAAAATTTGTAGATTTCTATTAAATTATGTGCAAAATCCATTCAGAGAAAATATGTCTGTCCTACTGTCCGAACATGAGTTGACGCTATAATTACAAAACGACGAGAGTTACATAGATAAGATTCTGTACAAAGATTCAACAGCTGCATTGTGGACACCTGTCAAATTTTTAACTAAACTCAACTATGTATGTAGTATCTGTCGTTCCGAATTTTTAGAGGCATGTAAATGCGATAACTCGAAAATGCAATGATTTAAATATATCAATTTTCGGATGGAATTTTGTGACTACAAGTGCAGTTCTGTGTCAGATCTCTGTTTCAATCGATAGAGAAAAACGCATCTAAAGCACAAAACTGACCTTTGGATGCTTTTAACCGAATACGAAAGATTAATTGCTAAAAAATTCGAAAAAGTTCACAAGGTAGATTCTGTAAATTTCCTAAATTCAAACCAAGCAATATTTCGTAACTATTGTACGACAATGCCTTGCAATACGTTCTCTGTCATGACAAGTTTATTAGAGAGTATGTGAGAAAGTATTAGGGAGATTACTACCACTGATTGTGTGTATGTTTTCTCTTTTTATCCCAAAATTTTAAGTTTTTATGATAATAAGTGACAAACGTCTAGATTTTCAGCAATAAGATTTTCTAAATAGGTAGGCAGATAAGGTTTATTGGCACAAGAGCCATACTGCACCAGTCATATGGTTTAAATTAAGACTACATTAATATGAACCCAACTGATGAATTATAAATTAATACGAATCGAGGAAATTGCAAGAAATACAAGAGGTGTGAAAATCAGCTAATAAAAATTTTTAAATTTTGCAATTGCAAAAAAAAAAAAAAAAAAAAAAAAAAAAAAAAAAAAAAAAAAAAAAATATATATATATATATATATATATATGAAAAAAAAATGAAAAAAATTAAAATTGCGAGTTAATGATAAAATTCCAAAATGAAGCTCTAAAAGAGATTAAACGGTTGAAAAGCAGCTAGATGCAAGTAAAAAGATGAATCGCTTTTAAAAATGCAAAAATATTTGGGTGGTATTTCTCACCTACCAAGTCAGTTAGACTTACGGATGATTTATTAAAAATGTTGACACGATATAAATGGTACATAGGGCATTCAATTAAAATGTGCTTAATACTTATATTTTCTAGACTGAGCCAGTTAATTTCTTTAGTACTTTTTTTTATTAATAAACGTATTAAATTCTGGAAACATCGATAGAATTGGACAATGAGGGGAATAATCATACTAAGGTAATTTTCATTGAATATGAACTGTGAATATGAAACTTTAAGTAATTGCAAACTACTCAAAAAAGACATGGATCAAAAACGCAGACACAAATTTGAAAAATTTGAAATCATTTTGGAATGGAAAGTCACTGTACTGGGAAACCGCCTTTCAACAATCTCGACAATATTACGATCCAGAATTTTTTTTGCTCAACTTAGATACAGGAAAATAAATCAGAAAACCGAGAATTATTAAGAATATTTTTTTCAGTAATCCATTGTAATAATGGGCCTTGAAATATTTCGATACAAAGTAGCAACTTATAATTTAAAACTTTGAAAGCAATGAACTTTTCATTCATATAATGTTTAGCTAGATTTCTATTGGGAGACTACCTACTCCAATGGTTCTCAAATTACGATTTTGGGAAAATTTCTCCAGACCTTCGAAGCTCATTATCCCTGGAATACAAACTTAAATTTCATTTAAAAGTTTATATACAAGTACACCTATCCCCCGATTTACACTGAAAATAGATTCCTTAGAAAACCGTGTAAATCGAAATCGTTGATTCTTATACGTAAAACCGTGTAAATCGAAAACAAACTAAAATGTGCATAATTCAGTCATTTATTTCAACGTAAAATAAAACTAAATATATCTTAAAAACATAAAAATAACTGTCTATTTATAAAATAACAAAAATATAAGGTATATTTATGTAATTTCAGCAAATTTTGCCGGATATTGTTGAGCTGCATATTAGCAGATGCTTGTTCACCCTTCAATCTTAGATTATGTAAAGAATGTCTTCGTTTAAATCTTTCAAACCAACCATGGCTTGCAAAAAAAGAGACGTTCTTTTCAGCTGAAGAAGTAGATGGTAACTGATTCTTAATTTTTTCATAAATCTTCAAAGCCTTATTTGTAATTGTTTTGGTAAGATTTTGGCGCGGGCTCACCACGTTCGTCAACTATCCCGGATCTTCTCGTTCCGGGTCGGTGCAAATTAAAAAACCGTGTAAAAGTGAAATCGTGTAAACCGAGTGCCGTGTAAATCGGGGGATAGGTGTATAACGCTTTCCCCAAGTTACCATACCGAGATACAAAACTTAGAATCACTCATTACATCCATTCACTTTGGCAGGACTCTTGGGATCTGGAGACTCATAATAAATTGCATTTCGTTAAACAGCTTATTCATTCGTGGCCCATTGCTTCCATAAGAAGTGTCGATGTGAAACGTACTCGTCTTCGCATCGGCTATACCCGTTTTACTCCTAAACACCTATTATTTGGTGAGAGAGCACCTAGATGCCCTTCATGTGATGTTGATTGTACTGTTGCACATATTCTGGCTGAGTGCCACAACTTTACTTCTCATCGTATGACATATTTTAACTCAACTTCACTTGACTTGAATGAGTGGGAGAACCTCCCCACCAGTATATTTTTAACTTTTTAAAGGCTATTGGATTATACCATTTTATATAACTGTTCTTCAACAATGGACTTGTTTTACCTGACTCATCTCACGTTTTGATTGCTGCTATTTTACTGACTTGATTTTTTAATATACTGTAGTGTCGTGGGGGAATGATGAGACGTATTTTCTGACATCAATATTTATTTGGTAGCTTAAGATGTCACGGCACAGGAACATTTAATACGGAAAAAATTAACACAATCACAATACACACATATCAAAGATCAGCAACATTTTTCCGCCTTCGTACACACACATCCCTCATCAACTCTCAACGGCACCACCACTCTCCCTCCTACCCGCCATCTGGTGGGCAATCCAGTCAATCTTTTGACATCTCTACAATACCTTACATATTTTAACTTCTTTATTGGTACCATTTCAAACCATAGGATTGGCGCAGTATATACTTTAGGCTCTTGCGCCATTAAAATTAAGTTAATCAACCAACCAACCATCTCCAAGTTATCTTGAAAACAGGATAACTAGAGTAATTTCTTTTGGATTTTAACCAGATTCGAATGTGGCGTTATAAATTTTTAAAACTTCGAAAGAGTTCATAAATGTCCCTTCTTGCTCAAAGGGGATGGAAATGGTGGGAGCTTGAAATCTTCATTTCATTATAATTTCCTACTAATAATAAATCTTAATTTATAATTAATCCAATTAGCCAAATTAGCACCTCTTTAAAACGAGAAACTTTTGTTTTTAAAGTTTTGTCAATAACTTCAATATCTTAAAACTTTGGGACTAAAAGTATTTTTTCCCCAAGTTCTAATTTTTCCTGAAATTGAATGAATGAAATATTAACTTAGATGAAAACGAATCTACGATTGTCTCCCAGCTTGCCGATAGGAAAAATCTATTATTTTTCTGGAGCAATTTTTAGGGTAAATGTGGAATTTCAACAATGTAACCTAGATAAGATAATTCATTATTACTTAAACACTACATCCGATTGAAATAAACTGTTGGCAGGCCTGTATCATTTCGTCTCTATGAAATAGTTTATACAATGAGGGAGGTGATGTTGGCTCAGAATAGAATACGGGACCTTTAGGTCTGAAGCCTAGTAACATAACCACAGGACAAAAGCTATTGCTCAATCCCATAGATGTTATCTGGCTTATTAAGATATTATCACAACAACATGAATCTAAAATATGCGCCAAAGAGTAAAAGCTATTAAAATGGGATGAAATGAGTAGACTTTTTCTTAAAGAAATACGTACGTTTAATCAGTATTTTAATACAGTATAAGTTTTTGGAAATTCTAGCATATATGCGAATAGTTTATAACCAAACAGATACTATAAGACAATATTTCTTTACAGGTTGCAAAAAACATCAGAAATGGTGTCATGAAAATGATATCAAATGTAAGGGACTTACTTCGTTTTCATAGAAGTAAAACTTAGATCCTTCCAGGATACAGTACCGCTTTTTCCAGGACCCTGAATACAACCACCCTCGGCCCGTCAATTTCAACAGGTGTCCCTTTTTGACGGGGTTCACGAACGAGTCGCTTGATGGGATTTCCTAAAACGAAAAATAATATAATAAAGGCATCAGTGTCATATAATCAATTATTTATCTTAATGTAATTATTTATTTGTACAAATTTTGTAATCTATTAAAAACTTCTTTTACTGACAGCTGGCGTTATTAGAAGTCGGTAAATTCCTTTATAATCAAATGTAATATTTCACATACACACAAGACTAAAAGAAATTTTCAAGATAATCTGGTTTTATTTTTTAACTGCAGACCAGTTTGTATTAAATTATATAAATGTAACACACATGCTTTATACAGTAAAAGCTCTATATTCGCGGGTTTGGTTTGGTTTGGTTTAGTTATATTAACGTCCCGTTTAAAGTAACACGAGGGCTATTTTGGGACGGACCTCGTCATTTTGAACCACGGTCAGATGACGAGGACGACACCTGAACTGGCAACCCCCTCTCCACACCACACCAGCGGGAGGACGTTTGGCCTGACAGATTTAACGTGCAAGGGACACCCTCACACGACGGATCTTCGGTGGAATCGAGTCTCGAACCTGAAACCCTTCGGTTCCGAAGCCGAGACCTTACCACCAGGCCACCGCTCCCCATATTCGTAGAGTATATGTTCCATAAACATGCCGAGAATACAGAAACCGTGAATACGGAATGGTCATTTATACAGGATTATAGGGGATAAGTTCCTAGGTGGCAAAATAAAAAATCAATGTAATTGAAGTTTTTGAATATTTTGCTTAATTATCTTAAGGCTTAGGCAATGTTTTAAAGAATTTTGTAATTTTCTCTTGCTTGGCATTTTTTAAAAGCTCCTTCCATTCAGACTGATACGTAGCAGTCGCATTAGCAATTTGTCTCTTAAAAATAAGACTTCGTTCCATAGACGGATCAAAGTTCATAAAGAAATCGCAAAGCTCATTTGCCATTCTTAAACCTTCACTAAGATTTTTCAAATTAAATGTCACGTTTCCAGTGCTTGTTGAAGCCTCTTCTTCAATGGGCCGTGAATTTAACACTTTCTCCAATTCGGTTTCAGTCAGATCTACGTCTTGCGATTCAAGTAATTCCTGAATGTCACTTGATTCTATCTGTTCAAATCCATCTCGTCCCATTCCATTCGCGATTTCGGCTATGTTTGCAGTTTGCATTTAACAACATGCTTTAGACAAAGTAGTAATAAGATTTATTTTACTTTTTTTATTAGTCCATTGGACGGCATTTACAAATGATATTGGGTTGGATATCTATTGGAATCCTTTTATTATTATGTATGTTCTTATTAGATCCGCGAATAAAGAAATGTTTAGCCGCGAATATAGGAATTGGGTAGCATTTTTTAAATCTGCGAATAGTGAAAACGCGAATGAAGGAAGCGCGAATAAGGAGCTTTTACTGTATTTCACATACACACAAGACTAAAAAAGAATTTTCAAGATAATCTGCAGTTTTATTTAATACCTGCCTACTCATGTGTATTAAATTATATAAATGTAAGACACTTGCTTTATAATCTTCATTCATTGCAAACCCAAAATAAAAACACCGATTCTGGAACTCAAGGTCACTGTGCCACCGTTCAGAAGCCAATATCCGATGTTTACTTCCTGAAACTGTCCATAGATCGCAGGACTTCCTTTATTCTGGGGAGGGAAACAGCTGTTTATCAAAAACGATGTCTTACACCCTTTTGTACAAAGCACCATTATTTCACTTTTTCATCAAACCGGCATCTCAGTTCTGAGCAGTGTAGCAGACAAATGCTTAACGTTAAACCACGATGGTGTGTGTTTCAGCATATGGGGTAATGAATGACACACACACACAAAGGAAGTGATGAAATTCGGAAACGTGTGGCAAAAAGACGAACTTTTTTTTCCCATCCAGCGAATTCCTTTTTATTTTCTTTACTTAAATTTACATTTATGAATTTCGAATCCACAAAATATCTAAACCATTTGCAATCAGACATTAATACATATCATGATTGTCTTAGCGTTATTGCTTTCTCGTATATGGGGGGCCGCGGTGGTCTATCGGTAAGGTCTCGGCTTCCGAACCGGAGAGCTTCGGGTTCGAGACTCGACTCCACCCAAGAACCGTCGTGTGAGGGGAATCTCTTGCACGTTAAATCTGTCAGGCCAAACGTCCTCCTGCTGGTGTGGAGAGGGGGTGCCAGTTCAGGTGTCGTCCTCGTCATCTGACCGTGGTTCAAAAGGACGAGGTCCGTCCCAAAATAGCCCTCGTGTTGCTTTAAAAACGGGACGTTAATATAACTAAAACTGAACTTCTCGTATATGGAGAAAGTATTGTAAGTGTCAGAAATTCGAACTCATGCTTTTGACGAATCCCCAAGTTTTAGACATCCTGACAATTTTGAAAAATGTCCGGCTGTCTGTCTGCAACAAAGGTAATTAAAAAATTCTTTGATCTAGAATGACGAAATTTGGTACAAGAACTTCACATCCACATATTTCTATCAAATTTTTAGTAAAATCTGTTCAGAGGAAATCTATCTGTCCAGCTGTTCGAATATAAGTTAACATTGTAAATACAAAATGAAAATACCTGGGCAGATAAAATTCAATACAAAAATTCAACATCTATAATGTAATGTCTATCAGATATTTTGAGCCAGGAAGGGATTGACTGTATGCCTGTCTGTACACTCAGGAATATAGCTTAGAAGCGCAACGACTCAAATATATTAAATTTGGCACCGGATTTTATAACTGCAAGTGTAGTTTTGTATCAGGGTTTTGTTTCAATCAGTCGAAAAAAATGTATCTAAATCGCCAGGGATTAATCGCCAAACAATTCATCGAAGATCATGTAATAAATTTAATAAAAATCCTAAATTTCCGCCAAAGATTGATACTTGACCCCTAATGTCATGCAAGGCGCATTCTGGATTAACACTTTTATTAGAGGCTTACCTTTATTTTTACATATACCATCTAGATATATCATCAAGGGTTACCTGTCGCCTACTTTCATCATTTTCAAGAAGAAAAAAAAATTAACACTATTTTACTGTGTATTCGTAAACAAACGTGTTGTACCGTGTTCGTCGTAAATAAACTACGACGAAAGCAGCACCTGTTTCAGCAATTTTTTTATTATTTGAAAAGCTCATAACACATCTAAATGCGTCATCTTCCTTCATCTTCCGTTTTCAAAAGATATCTCAAAATGAAACTATGACACAGTAACATGCAAAATAGCCAGAGCGACTTCAACAATTGATTTAACCATTTGGTATGTACAAATAATCAATCAGAACGCTTTACATTTATTAAACTATAAAAATTTTAAAATGTACTTTCTGCTGAAAGGATAAGATATAGTTCGTTAAGGTTAGTTAGTTTTATCGAAGCAATTAGTATATCTTTCGATACCCAGACTTAGTCATGCTGGAAACTAGATGGGGCCACCTAAGAGCAAGCAACTGCTCCTAGCACGCATGAACAAACTACACTTGATGACAAACAATACCCTCTTAAACAATAAAGAACCCTCTAAAGAAAATGTTTACTGACATAGAAAAATAATAGCAAAAAAAAAACAAAGTTGCATTTTACATTACATATTAAGTTGTGAAACATTAAAAATGCATAAAATACATTAAATGAGTGCTAGCGTTTTAAATTAGGGGAGAGCTAAAGACAAAAGCCTTGACAAAATGTCCCCAATAGAAAATTTAATGACTGGAATTTTTATGATTTCTTCGGCGTCAAAAGATATCCAATTTCTTGGTTATTTGAGTTTGTGTCCCCATCATAGTGATCAGGCTTTGATCACTTGATTTATAGATTCTTTTTCGGTGTCACACTGGCAAATCAAACTTTGGTCAATGCATCACAGAAAATACACTTTGATTAGTGTATACTTGGTCTTAGTCTACCCCAAGACGACCCGCCTACCCAAAAGGTGTAAAACCTTAAAGATCATCAGGCAGAGAACCATTATTTATTCATTAAAAGGCTTACAGTCATCGTCAGAATATGATCGGTAAATAAAAATATACGTCATAGTCCATTTGACTAACATAAAATATTTAAATTAGATAGTTATCAAACCAGTTCTGGGTTCCGAAGATTACGTTGAAAAGTGCATACATAAATATAAGAAAATATTACAATTTACAAGGGATGAAAGACGTAGCAGTATAGTAGATATAGAAATATAGCAATATCAAACGATAGACCGATATCTAAAATCATATATCTATCTCATTATTAAAGTGAAAAACAGATGAATGACACAAACACAAGACGAAAATGCAAAACTGATATAAATTGACAAATACATAAAAAAAAAGCATTGCTGGAAGGTAAGTCAAAAATATGAGCAGGAACATACATTTTTAATAGCTATAATCCTACATAAAAAACAAACAACTAGAAGATATGTCAGAATAATAAAACAAAGAATCCATTTAAAAAAGACTGCAAACAATCTTAGACATAGATCTGTCATCGTTCTCTGAATTTCCTCACAGATATCTCACGAGACTTCACAAATCCTCCCCATCATCCTTAGTGTGTACTTGGTTCAGATAAAAGATTTTGCTATTAATATGGTGGGAGAGCAGCTAGACGCCAAAAGAGGCTAATATCAAATGATATTCATTTATTCCACTGTCTTTTAATTGATTAAATCGCAGACAAAAAAGTCATAAGACACATGTACATCATACCATAAAAGGGATTTTATGAATACCAAACGTGTAAATTAATAGGACGAAAAATATAGAAAAAGTTGCTGTAGTTTATCCCCTTTGGATCGAACACCATTTCAACTAAGACAAGAGATCGGGGCTAGAGGGGTTCAGTAGCTTTTAAGGGTAAAGGCCTATGAGCACCGGGGGGCAGAAGCCTGACTTTTAGCTCATATGATAACATTCACACAATCGCTTAAACAACCCCTTTTTACAGGAGGGCTCTTTCACACACCTCGAATACAGGATAAAGAACAACCATACCCGAATCGGTACTCCAACCCCGGATGCCCATATCACAGACAAGACGCCGGCATAGAAAAAGCAAAAACAGCAAAACTCAAATTGAACAAATAATCTACACTGAATGAAATGTATGAATCACTCACCCGAAATTCTTTCATTTGGTGGCAACGCAGGCAGTGAAAACGAAGGTTTGTTGGCACCTATTTTAAGGTATGCGAAGAGGGTAATATGCCGAGTAAAAACGGGTGCATCGGATCACGTACACAGAGCAGAAAAAATCAACCACAATGAATGTAAATAATGGGAAAAAAAAGTTTTTTTGGCACTCCCCACAAGTTGACGTAACGAAAACGGTGAAAAACACGGGAAGTTGTGTTGCCGAGGTAGGAAAAAAAAAAATACGGGAAGTAGAAAAGACTTTCTCTTTATGCAATTCCATTAATTGCTACGTCGTCGAATGATGCCGTTTGCTACAAATGATCGGATGTTCTTTGATTCTACGTTTGCATCCTTTGGAGGCAACGAAACGCGTGAAATGAATACTAAATGCGAAACAATGGGTGTTTCAAAACTTCGCAGTTGTTTACAAATAGTCCCGGGATATTGAGTTCATAGTACTAGAAATATTATAATTATTATGAAAGGAAGAATTAAGCAACCTCGACAGTGATTCGTGAAATACTCATAAAAGTAGATGTAACCGAATCTGTTATTTATGGAGAAACTCCGAGTAACCTAAAACTAGATTTAATGGTAATGATATTTTCATTTGCAAACTTGCAATTTTACAAATTTTGTCAGCCATAATATCATATTATCATGACTATCCATTAGTCCATAGACTCCCAACCTTTTTTGAACTGGTGACTCCTTTTCTAGTGAATATTTCAATATCGCCCCCCCTCCCACTCCAGAGAATTAACAGCTTACATAATGCATGGGGAAAACAAGAATTAAATTTTAAAATATTACTAATAGATAGAAAATGTTGGAATTGAAACGCTACTGAATTTCTTCTTCATTTAAAAAAGAGGAATAAGTTTTAGCTTACCTGTCATTAAGACAGGCAAAGGTTTCGATGATAAGAGTTAATTCATAATAAACTATTTATTTTTAAATTAAACTGACAGCTTCAGAGAACAATAAAAACCCATACTTAATTATATTAAAAAGTATTTCGATAAAAAATTAAAGATATCATATATCGAAATCTTTTTTAGACTGTATTTGGCTAATCTTTTCCACGCCCCTCCGTGCCATATCAAAGCCCCCTAATTTTCTCTTGGTCTTTTACCGCCCCCCTGAAAAACTCAAACGCCCACATGGGGGGCGTTATCGCCCACGGTGGAAACCTATGCATTAGTCGAATAAACGATTATAGCTGAATAACAAAAATCTAAAGAAGGAAAGTGTATATTTTGGATGTTGAAAATGTAAGAGTGATTCTCAAACTCTCTCGTATATACTCTTATAAACTGTATTGTGGCTTATGGCACTTTACAACACCTCTATCAGCGATTTCAACCGAGTGAGAGTCTCTTGGTTTTTCAGTAGCGCTAACTAGAACCAAGAGCTATTTCATGCGCCACATTCGCTTGCAGAATTCCTTTTTACAGGGGGGCACATTCACACATCTCACAGATAGAACACATAAAGGCCTTATCACAAGGCGAAATATCGTCTGCACTTTTCGTCAGCTATTTCCATTTTCACCCTCAGAACCGGTCAAGCAAATTTTTCACAATCGACAACTTTTTCTAACCAGCTAGAAAATGCCGACGATAGTGATGAAAATATTGTTTGCAAGCAAAATTCAACCAATCATGTGAAACTTTGAAATGACGTCACGATGACGTCATTTTTTGCTGACGGAAAGTGCCGACTATATTTTGTCGTGTGATAAGGCCTTAAAAGAACAACCATGCTCGAACCGGCACTCGAGCCTGGGACGCCCAGATTATGGGGAAGATGCGATGACCTCATGACATAACGCCGGTTCTTATAAACTTGTAATGCCAAAGAACGCCTAGCATAGCAGTGGCGTACAATAGTTGGGAAATATTAAACTTTGTCATGAAATTAGAATTTATCCTGTTTCTATTGTGTCATCTTTGGCGAATATTTTTGGCATTTACTTCCTGGAATGTGGATAATAGTATCTAAAATACGAATTTTTGCTTTAGAGGGGTATTTTTTCCAACCAAATGGTACCAAAATTTTACACTGATATAGAATATAAGTCATAAAATCACATGCCGAATTTGCTATATATAATTCATTGCGTTTTTGAATTACTGCCTTTACTTGCTTCTGAAAGAATGGACCAACTGATAACCAACCCGTTCTTGGATTTGGTTCAAAATTTGACAGATGTCGACACTATGGATGTAAATATGTGCTATGAATTTTATTCATCTATTCTTTTTTGATCAGTTATCTTGTTAACTTATATTCGAACAGCCAGACAAACTTCCTCTGAGCGGATTGTGCTCAAAATTTGATTGGAAAACTGCTAATTTGGTATAAAGATCGTAGTATACTAAATTTCAAACCTCTTTTTCTAAGGTTTTTGAATTATCATTGCCACAGATAGACAAACGGATATTTTCCCAAAAAAAAAAAAAAAAAAAAAAAAAAAAAAAAATCTGGGGGGCAGAGGCTATGACGTGGAATTTCATCAAAATGTTTAGTTCGAATTTTTTTATGATTACTGCACTTTCTTTGTACTATGTATATGAAAAAGTAAAAAATCGGTTGAACAACCTATGCCTTAACAGCAAATTGCTCGCTGTATGTTGGCTGACTACTTAAGTACTTTTCAATTTCTTTCCATAACAATCACAAATGTTGATCAGTTTCCTTTCAACAGCCAAAAGATAGACAGTCTTACAAATTTGAGCTAAGTAAGACATTTAATTCTAGTTCTATTTCGGTTCTCCTAGGTCAATTTCACTAGCAGATGATCCCATACTTTCCAAGTTCGTGAATTCACGGCTTATGAAGGTAGTTAGATTTATAGGACAAAGTATTTGGAATATCGCCGATACTTATCTAATAATAATAGATGATGATGATGTCGTATCTGCTTTACTAAGGGAAGGGGGTGCAGTAGCTTCTGAGGGTAAAGAACCCTAAGCAAAAGTCTGATTTCTAGTTTAAATGAAAATGTCACGCACACATTCACTTGCACAACCCCTTTCACACGCCTTATAATTAAAAAAACCATGCCAGAACCAGGAATCGAACCCGGGAAGCCCATAGATAATAAATAGAGGATGTTATAGCATAATTGTTCAACGAAAACCCACAAGTGAGAAAATTTTGTATTTTGCTTACTCAGACGTGTCTTAGGTGCAGTTCAAATGTGTAAGTAGACACTGGCTGTCAAATAACAGGGTGGTCAGCATTTCTGCCTTTTAAATTTCCTCGAGATTTCCATGTTTTTTAAAATAATCCACAGCATTTTTCGGATGTTTTTAATATCTTCAGAACGATGTTGTTTTAATTTATTTCCTTTAATTATCACACAATATGTTCTTCACTTTATTTGAGGAATTGTTCCACTCTTTTAACTAAAATCAGTATGAAATAAAATTTAGTTCTCAGAAAAAAACACCTATCGTTTTTCACTTATTAAGTTTCAAATAAGTTTCAATTATGTGAAACCCTTCCCCGACTTTTTTTTTGCAAATATTATCACGATGATCCAAAGAATAAAAGGTCACAAAGTAACACCATATCAAATGTATCAACTCTAAGCAACTCTTAATATGCAGGAGTGTTTAAAAATGAATAAAAATGATTCCCTCTAGTTGAGGCTCGCCTATCCATTCTGTTTACTAACACCCTATTCAGAACAGATCAAAAATTCATTGACAAATACGAAATGAAATCTCTGCACCAAAATAAGGAAATATTTTTAATAAAACAAAAAGCGCACTGAAATTTAGATAAACCACCATAGTAAAATAACCACCATAATCGCTTGCATGCTGACTCAATACTTAACCTGTAAAATAGAAGAGAAAAAAATACTTTCTTTTTATGAGCTGGAGATTCTATAAACGGTAACACAGTGGTTTGTCTGATTATAATCATAAGCATAGAAAATCTAAATTTTTCCATCGCAAAATGTTCAGCATATGTGAAAATCCGAAAAAGCGCTAGAAAGGTATGTATATCACAGAACACGGACACGTTACATATGCACAAAAAACAGCTCTGTTAACAGGATAAAAAAAAAAGAGCACACGATCAGTTGCACACGCAGGAAAATTATACATGGCAGACGTAAGACACCAAGCACATATTGGAGAGAAAGAAACTTATTTCGATTACGCATTTTCATTATACGTCTCATCACCGGCATCGCATTACCTTTGAGTTTTGGTGATTAATTCCCGACATGGGTACCCCAAAATGGAATTTTTATTTTAAATATGTTTTTTCTCAGCCAATTGAAAAAAATGTAACACAAAACTTCACCTGTGGTCACAAAATTCCATACCAAATTTGGTATGTTAAAGTAACTATATTTTTGAATTATCAATGTACAAGTTTCTGGAAGTACAGACCGACAAACAGTCAATCTGTAGTTGAATATGGGTCAACATTTGATAGGTACCAACACTATAGATGGTAAATCTGTGTATCTAATTTCATCCATCTACCTCTCTTCATTTTGTAATTATCGTGTTAACTTATAGTCGAAGAATCATATAGATGGACCTACTCAGAACAGATTTCACATAAAATTTGATAGAAATATTCAAATTCGGCGCAAAGACTGCATACCAAATTTTAACCGTCTAGTTCAAAGTAGTTCAAAGTTATTTTTGTCATTTGCAGGTAAGTGAACAATTTTCTTAAAATATCTGTTAAAATTTTTGTAATATCGTTTTTGATAGTTTTTCCTTTTAAATTCGGCAATGTTTGTTTAATTGATCATATACACTCTCTAATTTCAATATCCCTAATAGTAAATAGCATTTTTTTATTAGGAAGGAACATTCTCAGAGTTTTTTTTTTGTGTGTGTGTGTGTATGTGGGTGTAACATATCTGTTTACAATGATATGTTTCAATATAACACTTTTATAATCTTTCAAATAACTCTGTAGGTTTTTGGCATTTATTGTACATTTTGCGATGGAAAAAAATGGGTGTTGTTATTCGAAAATTTTCAATTTCTGTACCTATAACCGTAATCATGAGCTCCATTTTTTTGCCTTTCTCAGAATCCCGATCTTATACCTCTAAATCACTATATTTGGTATCTTATTTCTATTGGTTAAACGGACCGGCCCCCAGAGGTCCATATATCGACAAAGTTGTTTTATTTCTACCCAATATAGACTGCATCTGTAGCAGCGAGGAAAGTCTTATGATCTTGGAACCGCAGAATTATAATTAATGTAAAAACACTCTAGTATGCAATAAAACCAGCATAAATACTAATTGATGTTTACATGTTTAAAAATATGAATTATCAGTTTTTGGTGTTCATATTTTTGTATTTTCTTAGTAAAAATTTTTGTGTGTGCACATTAATATGAAATTACTTCAAAATAATTTTTAATCATATATTGCAATTAAGATCAGTAAAAATTCTGTTTCATGCGTTAAATTTCAGTATAATTTTAAATAACTAAAATATATTTGTTTTTATTTTAATACCAAACGATTTTTCAAAATGTTTTTTTCAGAAAAATTAATTTTTATTCATTACTAGCCGCCTTTGGCGACCACTGACTCGCTCACCTTGAGTAATGCATTCTAAAATTTTCTATTAAATACTAACGTACTTTGCTCTCTTTATAACTTATCAGACAAATATATTTAAACTTCAAACTCCGATAGTCCCGTAACTCGTATTAATATAGAAGACTTACAATTATTTGTTCGTTGCACTATATATCTCTCTGATTTGCAATCGCATTTTATATTTATTTTATTTCACCCGACGCCTTTGGCGACCAGCTGGTTCGCCAAGAGTAATGGGGTCTAAGATTTTCAATTAAATACTTATGTGCCTTGCTCTCTTTATAATTTTTCTGCCAGATATATTTAAACTTCGAAAGTCACGTAAACTGATTTACTAAATTAATGATATAGATGTTGCAAACGATCATATAAACCTTTGTATTGTATTTCTTTTTTAGAAAACATAACATTTAATATTTATTTAATTTCATCCAATCACGTGGTGAATGTTACATTTTTTTTTCTGTTTATTTTGCAGTCATAGTTAATTTATTTTTTAATTTGAACTTCTGTCAGTATGATTTCAACAGTTTAATAAAAGCTATTTTTTTCCCTTTGCTCGCTTATTATTTATTTTAGAAAATGTCACATATTATATTTCTTTTATTTTATCCAGTCACGTGCTAAAAGTTGCATTTCTTTAGATTTAATTTGTAATGATAGTTGTTTTTTTTAGTTTGAACTTCCGTCAATAGGATGGCAACATGCTGATAAAACCTAATTTTCCCCCCTTGACGTGCTCGTGCAGATTAAATTTTATTGTTTTGTCCGAAATATATTGTTGTAAAACATGGTTAAAATATTTCTTTAAAAATTCGTTAAAAATAGAAGCTTAAGTTATACATTAAAACAAAGATGCCATTAGAAAGCTAATTTTTTAATCTTTAAATTGATGTAAAAATCATGTTTGTGCGATAATATTTTCGGAAGTTATAGCGGAAAAACGTTGAAATTTCGCTTAAATTTTAATTAATTCAAATTCTAATTAAAAATTCCAAAAAAGGGCTCCGAGGTGCACATTCCCGACCTCCAAGGTATGTACATGTACCAAATTTGGTAGCTGTAGGCCCAATGGTCTGGCCTGTAAAGCGCCAACACACACACACACATTGAGCTTTATTACAAGTATAGAATACCACACAGTAATAAAGTAATATCGATTAATTAACATATTATTAGGATATTATATTTATTATCGTCCATCAAAACATGATCGGTATTGAAGTATTGATATGTAAATAATGTCAGCATATGAACAAGCACAAAATGGCTCATGGAATAGAATAAATCTGAATCCAGTCAATAAAAGCAAGTTTCGGAGTTTTAACAGAGGTATTTGACCTCTATAAAGAAAGAGATTGTTATAAAATAAAATTATTACATGTTTAACTCTCCGAAACGGGGGATTTTATAGGTCATTAGTCATTCAAAATTGATTTTGCGTGAACAAAAGCTCGCGTGTGAGCCAGAGAAAGAATCATTTGCTGTTTTGAATCTGATTCCATCTCTTTTCAGTCCGTTGTTTCCGTGTGAATTTCCTGAAAAAAGCAACAAAAAGAATTCCAATTTTTTTTAAAACTCGGCTTTGCCTCTATTGGTTAACTTAAGAATTGCATCATGTTGTGATTTAAAATGCGTGTGAAATTTCTCCGTTACACACAAAAAAACAAATATGATTAGTAGCACAATGGAATAGGCTCATGTGATCTGACGCGTGGTATAAATGCAGATGTCAGTGAAAGCTGTAAATGAAGCTTGCACAATCTAGTATCACAAGCATGCGTCTATCGTCTGACATATTACGTCATCCTCAACCTAGAAACCTTACAATTCATATATTTTTTATTATTTTCATTTCATGTCAAAGTGATTGTCGACATTTCACCTCACAATACGGTTACGGGACGTGGTTGATATGAATTGTTTCTAATTTACTTTAGATCATCGAACTTTCAATGTCATATATACAGAAATAAAATAATGGGTTATGAAATAATCAGTGAATATGTGAAAACGAGGAGCTGTCTCATATTGTACATACAAAAAATTAAACAAAATTTGGCGATTTATATATAATCGCTACAAGCCAAACTCGGGCATCATAGGGAAAAAAACTTGTATTGTTAAAAAATACTTTAAGGTATCCGACTATGTTTAAAACGCTGGTTAGCGACTACACTCTATTATTATTTCTTCTAATTTAGACTTTTCTCTTTCTAAAACAGTTTAGCTTTTCCAGGAAAAGGTAGGCCTGACCTATCATCCAGGGTCACATATGTTTTCAACTAAAATTTCTCTTTCACTTGCATTTTCTCAACACTCTAATTTTTATAAAAATTCTCCACCATTAACATGATATCTCAAAAACTAGCAGAGATATACACATAAAAATTTCATCATGTGTTTTAAATAACATGGAAAATGAAATGAATCAAAAGTTTCGTTTTTATAACATGGAAAATGAAATGAACCAAAAGTTTCGTTTTTGGTGAAATACTTTTTCATTTATAGGTGTTTTTAGGAAAATTTAGTAGTGAATTTATGGAAAATTTGCATATATACGTATATTTTTACCCATCACTTCTTTGCATTTCAAGAGTTTTCTAAGATTTTGGTTCATTTCATTCAACATTATATTCTATAATTTGTGCACAAAGAAGAAAAAGATTGCTGTATTACAGTTTTGTGTAGAGTGTTAACCGTTTTGGTTCAATTTCACTAAAATTCACTGCACATTTTCCTATATCTCAAAATATATTATATTTGCAAATGATTTTGTTGTATTTAATTTTGTATTATAATTGACAATACATTAGAAGACCATAGTTTTAAATACTTTTTCAAAAATCCAATTTAACTTTTTTTTTCCTCCGAAAGATATCTCTCTCGGAGGCCACGGTCGTTCGCCATGAACGAAGGGACTTTTATCTATTCGAATGTGTGTGTTTTTTTAATTTTATTCTGTAAATATATTACTAATACAATAATCATGAATATGATGGTTTCTTGTACTTATTTCTATACAACACACACTATGGGAATCAACGATTAACGAGATGGAGAGTGGATTTAGAAATTGCCACTTAAGATAATCGGCTGAAACGCGGCACCAGCCATCTTGAAAGTGGCACGCTGCACGTAGTGAGAGGAGAGGAACTTTACTGGGTAGAACAACCATACACGAACTGGGACTCAAGTGAAGGGAAAGACATCGCTACTCCTAAGCCAGGACACCAACTCAAGTAATATTACTTTCATTTACTATGAAATATAATTAAAAGAAACCAAACAAGCCTTGAGTTAAGAAAATTGGTTACTAAGCATGCTGAAGATGGAAAGCCTTTACCAGAAATATTAGCTTGTTTACAAAAGTCAATTAATGGTTCATGGCACCATAAAACGCTTCAGAACCAATAAACATAGAGAAAATAAGCATGAGACAGCCACAAATAAGACTATCATTGAAGCAGATCTGAGATATCTAATTAACGAAAGTTAAAGCAAATCCATTCCATAGTACACCAAAGCTGGCTATTATTGTTGAAAAGACATTAAGCAAAAAAAATCAGTGAGTCAACTTCAAGAAATGTGCTCCTTAATGCATATTTCAATGGATGAAAAAAATCCCTTCAGATCTAAGACTTAAATTTGTAAGGAGCGTGAAAACAAGGATTTCTCTTATTGTAAAAATGTTTTATTTACAGATGATAGCAAATTCGACATTTTTAGATATGATGGCAAACTTTATATCTGGAGAAAATTGAACAAGGAATTGCGCACACAAAAGTTTGAAAACAGCTTTGAAGCTTGGTGGCGGATCAATAATGGTATGAGGGAATATTTTCAGATACTGCCCCAGGAACCCTGCATTTTATGGATATCAGAGTGTATACATCAACATTTAAAAAATTAGCCACAATGTGTACAGAAACTCTCAGTTGGTAACAATTGGCGATTTTATCAGGATAACGATAAAAAAAAAATACGAGTGGGTTCCTGGCTCTCATATAATTGTCCTCACGTCATGGACACTCCACAACCTAAAGTCCTGAGAAACCCTATTGGAAATTCATGGAAATATTTTAAGAAAAAAGCCCTTGAACAGGTCGAATCCAGTAGAGATGAAAAGAATATTGTCGAAGAAATAGGAAAAATTAAAACTAATTCTTGTGAAAAATTTATGCAATCTATCCCTAAACATCTTAAAGTGGTTACAAAAAACAACAGTGGCAACAATAAAATATTAATTCATTTCAAATATTAACTATTTTTTAAATCTTTTCATCCATATGAGTTTGGATTGGGCATTATTATTTTTTGAGATAATTTTTGATTAAAAGGAATTAATTTATTATAATTTTTTTTTTATAATTGCAATAAATATACAGGGTGATCAAGAAATAACAGATGTTCGGAGACCTGTAGCGTGTTATGTATGGGGCGAAATATAATAAAATTTGGCCATTATACACATTAACCCCTTGCTTGCCATGGACGTATATATACGCCTCGCTAAGCCGATGCGTTGACTGCCGCGGACGTATATATACGGCTTTCCGAAGTACGCTTCGAAAACCGGTGACACTGGTTAGCGAATCTCGTAAGCTTTCCTCGGTAGGTAAGGGGTTAAAGTATACGATTTCGATTTATAAAGAAAAAAACGCCGATCGAGGAAATCCTAGCGTTGCCAGCACATAATATGGGGAAAAAGAATACATAACTGCCAATGGGAATAGAAAATAGCAACACACCAAACATCAATTAAAAACGTTCATTATAGCAACTTATAAAGTAAGCTTAAGCTGACCACCAACTCGATGTTCTAATAATTGTAAGCGGTACAAGATGTTCTCTACGGCATCAAATCCGCATTTATTGGTCTGGCATGTAATGTTATTTGATCCTTTAAAGTAGGAATGTCAGGAACATGTCCTTCATACACAACGCCTTTCAAGTGAGCCAGAACCGCTAAACAACCAGAAATTGTTAAGATTAAGATCAGTTTAGTTTAGTTATATTAACGTCCCGTTGTAAAGCAGCACTAGGGCTATTTTGGGACGAACCTCGCAATCTTGAACCAGGGTCAGATGACGAGGATGACAAATAAATTGGCACCCCCTCTCCACACCACACCACATCATCGGGAGGACGTTTGACCAGACGGATTTAACATGCAAGAGACCCCCTTACATGATGGTTCTTCGGTGGAATCGAGTCTCGAACCTGAAATCCTTCGGTTCCGAAGCCTTACCACGAGGCCACCGTGGCCCTTCAAACAGTGTCATCAGTTAATGGTGGCTATCTTATATGGATAGAATTTAAGGATCTTACGCAATATTTTCTGAGCCGTCGAAATCGATATATTTGTTTGTCGTGATATTGAACGTGTAATGCTGGCACCCTGTTCATGCTCAGCTAATCGACTGATCCATAACGGCAGTTGCAACTTCTTCACTTTAACGATAAAAGATTAATTAACGTTACATTTTCGGTTTGAAATTCTAGTCATAGCAAGAATTCCTGTTTTTTTTTTCTCTTTTTTTTTCACATCTCTCAATCATTTTTCGTAAGTTAGTTATGGTCATTGGTGGTCACGAAGAGCAGCACTTTTCAGCCCGCTGTTAAAACAGCTTGAGTAATAAAGCACATTCTCAGAGTGAAAACGCTGAATGATTTAAATTCCGCAACGTTTCCTTTTATCTTAGATATCATGTCACAAAGTACCCGTATGAGTAAATTATATAATAAAGTTTTCGATTAAATTGTGTAACCGCATATGTAACAACAAATATTGCATACCAAATTTTATTACAAAAGAAAACATGGTACTTGTCGGTTGTAACGGTAAGCAAAAGACGCCAAGACAGATAGCTAATTAGGCAGTCTTATTCGTCAAATTATATAATATGTGATTCGCACTTTACACTGAAGTGACAAAAGTCATGGGATAGCAATATGCAAATATACAGATGGCAGTAGTATCGCAGCGAAAAAGTATAAATGCGCAGTTCGTTTTCCAGAGCTTTCATTTGTGTTCAATTTATTCATGTGAACAGGTTTTTCGTGATTTATGGCGGCACGACGAGAATTAACAGACTTTGAACGTGGAATTTTAGTTGGAGCTAGACGCATGGGTCATTCCATTGCGGATATCGTTAGTGAATTCAACATTCCGAGATCCACAGTATCAAGAGTGTGCCGAGAGTAGGAAATTTCAGGCATCCCATCCCATCATGGACAGCGCAGTGGGCGACCACCTGCACTTAACGACCGAGACCGCCGACGTCTGTGTAGAATGGTCAATGTTAATAGACACGCAACACTTCGTCAAATAACTGCAGGAATCAATGTGGGATGTACGAGGGACGTGTCCGATCGGACTGTGCGGCGATATTTGTCTTCCTTGGGCTATGACAGCAGAAGACCGACTCGAGTGACTTTACTGACAGCACGACATCGCCTGCGGCGACTCTCCTGGGCTCGTGAGCATATCGACTGATCCCTAGACCAGTGGAAAACCGTGGCGTGGTCAGATGAGTCACGATTTCAGTTGTTACGAGCTGATGGTAGAATTCGAGAGTGGCGCAGACCCCACGAAGCCATGGACCCAAACTGTCAGCAAGGCACTGTTCAAGCTGGTGGTGGCTGCATAATGGTGTGGGCTGTTTTTACATGGCATGTACTCGGTCCTCTGGTGCAACTGAACCGATCATTGACTGGAAATGGTTATGTTCAGCTGCTTGCAGATCACTTGCAGCCATTCATGGACTTCACGTACCCACACAACGATGGGATTTTTATGGATGACAATGCGCCATGTCACCGGGCCAGAACTGTTCGCGATTGGTTTGAAGAACATTCCGGACAATTCCAGCGCATGATCTGGCCACCTAGATCGCCCGATATGAATCCCTTCGAGCATTTATGGTACATCATCGAAAGGTCCGTTCGTGCCCAAACTCCTGCACCATCCACACTTTCACAATTATGGACGTCTATACAGACAGCATGGCTCAATATTGCTACAGAGGACTTCCAACGACTTGTGGACTTCATGACACGTCGAGTTGTTGCACTTCGCCGGGCAAAAGGAGGACCGACACGATATTGACAGTCATCCCATGACTTTTGTCACTTCAGTGTATAATAAGGCACTTTTATACAAGGCATATTTTTATAATTTGACGCATTATTTCTTGACCTTTTTTGGTCGTCTTTACAACCAATAAGCTCCGAAAACATATAAACAAAATAGAAACAAAGGAAATATTTCAAACTTCAAAAGAAATGTTACAAATATCAGATGAAAGATGCACGATATTATGGAAGTATAAAATTAGTTTTTGGTTGTTTTCGAGCAAAACCTGAAAATGCACTCTACTGAAATGTTCCTTGATCTAAGAAAATAATTAATCACACACTTTGACAAACTAAACATTTTTTTTTCAAACTCAGTATAGTTTAATTTATTTTCGTAGAATAGAAATCATTGTACGGAACCTTTCTTGTGATTTGTTTCAATACCATTAAAAGCTTTAAAATACATAATAATAAAATATATCTCATCTATCTTCATCAGTAATAACCTATCACAAGAGGTGATCTTCAGAGAGAGTCAAGTTTATCATGTTTTTTCATCAATCAGATTCATAGAAATTACATTAAGTATTAGTGACAAAACATGATAAGGTCACAATTTTAAAGCTACGTTATTTTTGAAACACATACACAGCCGATTTCTTTCTTTATATATCGAATTAGCAGGTGGTTGAGAATTATTTTTCAGAACAATTAAAGGTCGCGAAAAGAATGTCGGCAAAATTCTCACCTGCCGCGAACAGAAATATTTTCGAATAAGACACGAGGTTTTCGAACTCGCTCCTCAGCACAAAAGCTTCAAGAAGAAATATCTGATTCAGTAAAGATATTTGGAAAAGAACAGCTGAATAAACATAACGTCTAATACTTCGCAGTTCAGCGTATTACAACATTAATATTCAAAATCAAGCGTAAACTCGTGTGTTTGTGAATAGTGCAGCGCCATTAAATGACCTTTACGAAATTATAAATAAGGAGCTATGACAAAAATGCAATATTTAATAAAAATAAAAGCAGATGAGTAAATAAAATGTGGATAAAATTGTATGATGAAACTGTAAAGTTTTGTTGCATCTATTAGCGCAGCATTACATAAAATATTTCTATATAATCTTTATTTTGTATTTAAACTTTTTCTTTTTCCCTTAAACTTAAAACAAGGAAGAAAGAATTTTTTAAAAATAAACACCAAACGACATTAAATATATGACCAAGAAGAATAATTCTTATTCATATTAAAATCACACTTTGTTCTTCATCAAATTATCGTTTGGTCTATGAATATAAACACGACAGAGAATTATCATTTGCTGTAAATTGTAGAACTGTTCGAAAAAAGGTGTTTTATAAACAAAAAAAATATATTATTTCGACATCTAAATAACGTCGAAGTATATAATCGCTTGGAACAAGAATCCCATAATTGTAGACATTTGAAATTTAAAAATGAATCAATCTGGATATCATTATAACATGACAATCGAAATTGGAAAAGTTATCAATCATTTAATTTTAAGCTACGTTGCTGTAAAGTCTGTTATTTTCCCGTTTGATTTCGGAAATAAATTCGAGCAGTGCATATGACGTCATCAATTGAAACATCAAACGATGACGTCCGAATGAAATGACTTCATCGATGTGAAAGTAACAACAAATAAAATAACAGAGGCGAGAGGGAAAAGTCCATTTAAATAAATTGAAAAGGACAGATTTAAAATTTCAATAGTATTGCCACGAAGAAAAAGAACAAATGCAGTTATACACGAATAGCTCACGTGCGTATTTTATTTATGACTAAGTGCTTTGGAACAAAATTATCCTTATCTAGCAAAAAAAAAAATTATTAAATCATAAAAAAAATTATCGATGTTAATCAAGCAACCACGAACTGAAATATATGTTTTGAAAAGCTTACTTTAGTTAAATTAACATCCCGTTTTGAAACAACACTAGGGCTATTTTGGGACGGACCTTGTGTTTTTGAGCCGCCGTCAGATGACGAGAATGACACCTGAGCTCTCTCTCTTCTCTAAACTTCCACGCCACACCAACAGGAGGAGGTATTTAACGTGCACTAGACACGCTTACACAGCGGTTCTGCGATAGTATCTGGCCTCGAGCTGGCAATCCTCCGGTTCCGAAGCTGAGATCTTACCACCAGGCCACCGCGGCCTTCTTATGTTTTGACAAATACGTGTAGTGTTCAAACAGTCAAATATCGGCTTTTTTGGTTTGTTTGTTTGCTTGTTATTGACATTTTCAAAAAAAAAAATTCTATAGCACAAAATAAAGCTATTGTTTAAAATTTAATATAAAGTTGTTTTTTTTTCATTGTAAGATTGTAAAGAAATGAAAAGTATATGAAAAAAAAGTAAATGAAAGAAAGTATATGAAATGAATATTGTCTGATTTGAAGCTAGCATGGTTTTTATAAAAATTCGATTAATTCATATATTTGAATACGAAAATTCGAGAGTTTCGAACGAAAATTCCGTTGATTTACAATTTCGAATGAAGAAAGAGACTATTTTTAATAAATAAAGCAAGAAAATACGATGTTTACTATTTATCAAAACTCATAGCTATAATTTATTTGCAAAATTTTAAGATTTATATAATTAACAAAGAAATACTATAATTTTAATAAATAAAGTAATAATAATTATCGTTACAAGTTTGGTAATTCACAAATAACTTGATTAAATAAAATTACAATTAAACTTCGAAATAAATTGTGCAATTCACTTTTATTGTATTATTATTATTATTGTAGAATTTTTTTAAAAAAAATGAGACACGTTTTTATATTTATTATTTTTAATATAACAATTATATATATTATTTTTAACCATAACAATAGAGTAATAAAATTTTATTTGCCTATTACCACTGAACGAACCAGGTACGAACGTATTTAATTTGCGAAAACAATTCCAGAAAAGTTTTTTTAAGTATTAAGATTTCCAGACTTGACATCGTATTAACAAAAAGCAATTCGAATCATCTGACTTTGGTAATAATATTATTTTCTACGAAATTCAAAGAATCAAAGAAAATTTTTAATTACTTTCGAATTTGCAATAAAATGAAATAAAAAGAAAATCGAATTAGCTGAGTTGCAATGTATGAATTCTATCCATTATTTTAAAAGGATAATTTTGTAACGAAAAATAAAATAAATGGTATACAAATACTGCAGGTTATATTCATGAATAAATGTCGCAAATACACTTTTCTTGATAATTCAATGCAAAATATACTTTTTCATTGAACAACGATGCAAGACATTTGAATGCAATTGTAGCGAATTTATTTTATTTTAAAATATTTCTCTGCTCACTGACATTAATAAACTGTATTTTTTTTAAATCTTTTGATTAAAAAATCCTCAATAGTTTACCTTTTACTTACAGCCTGCAAAAGGGTTTTACCCTATAAATTATAATTTCTCTGTAAAATTATTTCAAAGATTTCAATTTTATGATTAACTCCATCAAAAGTCTTCAACAACATATTCTTGGAATGCAGAAACGGATTTTTTCCGACTTCGATACAATTAAATTAGTTTGCAATGTAAAAAATGGATAAGTAGGCTGCTGAAATACAGTTTTTGCATAAATAATGATTTTTTAAAAGAAAATATATCACTGAATTAATTAATTTCATAAAATCAATTTTTTAAACCAAAACAATAAAAAAAAATAGTACTTCTCAAATCTAAAACTTTTAGAAAACATTATTTAGAACATTTTTGAGTAGTTTTATGAAAGAAAAAAATCTCGAAGAAAAAAAACAACAACCTTCAAATAATTCAATAAAATTTCAGTTATTCAGTTTCGAGTTACAGCAGACCAACAATTTTAATGAAATAAAAACGTAGTTTTAACATTTAATTCCTACAAAAAATTGTTATACTATTGAATCATATATAACCAAGAAAATACCCATTTCATTGACAAATAAATTGATTTCATTTGTCAAATTTTTAAATATTTTTTTATTTGGAACAATGTAAAAAATCGCATTTTTATCAATCATTTAGCTATATAATACATTAGAATTTCATACTAAGATATAATTCTAGTCTTTAAAAGCTACTGTAATATTTCTTATATGAAAAAATTCATTTCTTGATTTAAAAAAAAGTAATAACATATTCTTCAAATAACAATTTAAAAAACCGATATTCTTAAAGAATTAATATTTAAAAAATCTTACTTCAAAAGACCGGTTAATATATTGCATCAAATTTCGAATTTAATCAATTATTAAATAATTATATCTTCTTATATTTATTTGTTTCTAATCAATATTTCAATTACTTTTTCCGTTTCCTCATTAAGTGCGGAGTTGAGTTGTTTACTGGGTAAATGAATAAATGATGCAGATTAAAAATAAATAAATAAGTAAAAATACGATAACTAAAGAATAATAAAGTAAAGAAATTCAATAAACAACACGTTTGCGTGGGGGAAAAAAAGAAATCTAAAATAAAAATCGAATTCTTCGCGCCTTAATGTATAGCAATAAAGAAGAAAATTAAAATAACTAGAAGAATAATAAAGGTAAAGAAATTTAATAAATAACAAATTTTCCTGGGAGGAAATGAATTCTCTAAAATAAAAAAATAAAATATCCATCTTAATCTTCAAAAATGTAAAGATTTTATTTTTCTGTTTTTGAATAATCAAATTTTCTCTCTTCATTTCTTCTAGAAATAGGTTTAATATATATTTCGAATTTGCTTTCCTGGTCCAATCGAATTTTGAGAGAAGATAAAGATGTTCATTAAATATTTATAAAGTAGCTATTTTATTTATGAGATCTTTGATTAAAGATAAAATTACATAATCTTATCATTCGGTTTCTATAATATGAAATGGGCGTAAGACTTTTTTCATAGAATTTTTGAAAAAGTAAAAAAAAAATGCAAATTCAGGTTCGCTAACAAAAAGGAGGAAAAAAAAGGGCCTCAAAAAAAAAAAGAATAACCGCATTATTTAAAACAAGCAAAATATAATAATAATATTCGTAACTTTTTAGTAAAATAATTATACATTATTATCATTTTAATTAAATAAACATTCGTGGAAAAAAGGAAATTAATTAAATATTATAATTTCCATATATGTCAGTAATCTGAATAGTTATTTGAAAAAAGATTTTCGATGCTATACTACTTTTTGTTGATTTTTTTTTATTCTGGCAGTAAATTCGGAAATAATTATTAAAAAATGTTGATGTATTTTCTTTAACTTTAATATATATATATATATTCAAATGTTACCAGCTTAATTTCCATAATTTTTTTTTCATTTCCAAATTAAAAAACAAATAAAATTTATTTATATTAATATGTAACTTTTAAACAAATATATATATTTAGATATTTTCACTGAATGAAGTAAGAAAATGAGATATTTAAAACTTCATTTATTATTTTATTTGTAAGAAATATGTACGAAAAAGTTTATTTCATAATAATAAATCTCTAATAAAGGTGTTATTACAGGGAATACTTTGCATGACATTGGAATAAAATAGTTACGAAATAGTCATCTTTAGCATGAATTTAACATTTTTACTCTATCGTGTCATACTTGGCAAGTTGTTAAGAGTCTAAAGTCTGATACGGTTAGGATGATGTTAATAACATACGAAAATTGAATCTGCATTTTAAAAGTTTTTTCCTCCACCACTTGGGACCACGGTGGCCTCATTTTACGGTCTCGGCTTCTGAGCCATAGGATTTAAGGTTCGAG
>JAPMOQ010051213.1:2353843-2371893 GCA_026543055.1 Argiope trifasciata
CTCAAGCAGGAGTAATTTCCACAAAACTTTTCCACATACTCTCTACTAAAGGTACCTCTGAAAATTCCTTGTATAGCATTTTGTGCAATAGTTACAAAATATTAACTTTTGGCGTGAATTTTGAATTCTTACTCGATCTGCCATGTCATTCTTGGAGTGTTATATGGCGATTAATCCCAGGCGTGCGGTTTATAGTATCAGAAAATTGACTTTCTGTTTTAGACGCGATTTTTTAAAAACTGATTGAAATAAAATTTGTCATAGAATTACAATTGTAATCACAAAATCTCAAAACAAATTTAATATATTTGTGATTGAATCTTTGAGATCATGTTTACATGTTTCAACGTTGCATCAATGAAATTATGACACATTCGTACAAAACAGTAATTAAAGTCTAGTAACCACAATTCGATAATTTGAGAACTGGCAACCTACACCACTGGATTTCTTTGTATGGGGATATTTGAAATCAAAGATCTATGCCAACACGCCCATATGCATTGAAGAAGAAAATTCAACATTGCATCAACGAAATTATGACACATTTATACAAAACAATCATGGAAGTTTTTGTTTAAAGTGAGTATGTTCCAACAAAGTCGTTGAGGCCATCTGCCCTATGCCATTCAATACATAATCTAACTTTTGTAATTTACGATTCCATAAAAATATAACTATTTTAAGAAGAAAAAAAACTCTATTTTTTATTTAATTCAAATTTTGCTTTAATACGTCGTTCTATGGTGTAATACACCATTTTTATTAACCTTCCAATATCAGCAGTCAAATGATTTTTTAATCGAGTTTCCAACACTTCACAGCACAAATGTTGGCAAATTCAAATATTACGTTCATTTTGTGATACCCTTTATAATCTGCCAAATAAATGCAGTGACATCTTAACAAGAATGATATTCATAATTTAATCGTTACTGCAGCTTAATTTGTCATATTTTTAATTTAAAAAATAAAATCAGATGATGATTTTATATAAATTTAATGCATTTATTTACTTCAAATCTATACTTATAATAAAGCTCAATTTGTGTGTGTGTGTGTTGGCGCTCTACAGGCCAGATCGTTTGACCTACAGCTACCAAATTTGATACATGTATACCTTGGAGGTCGGGAATGTGCCCCTCGGAGCCCTTTTTTCGAATTTTTAATTAGAATTTGAATTAATTAAAATTTAAGCGAAATTTCGACGTTTATCCGCTATAACTTCCGAAAATATTATCGCACAAACCTGATTTTTACATCCATTTAAAGATAAAAAAATTAGCTTTCTAATGGCATCAGTTTTTTAATGTATAACTCAAGCTTCTATTTTTAGCAAATTTTTAAAGAAATATTTTAACCATGTTTTTATCACGCGACTGGATAAAATAAAAGAATGCTGGAAGTTGGAATAGAAAAAAACTATCATCGCAAAATAAATCTAAAGAAATGCAACTTTTGACACGTGACTGGATAAAATAAAATAAATATAAAATGTGATATTTTCTACAAAAATAAATGCAAAGCAAAGGTTTTTATAATCGATTGCAATATCTAAATCATTTATTCAATAAATCTTCTTTATTTACGGTAAACCTGATTGAATTTAGACAGGATACGCATTGAAATCCAGATTTAGTGGCATATTTCTATTATCGTTTGCAATATCTGTATCATTAATTCAATAATTTTTTCCCCTTTCTTTAAAAAAACATGTTAATTATTTTGGCAACATCAACAAAAAAAAACATTTTTAATATTTTGGAAGCATAACCGATAGTTAAAACTGACTGATTTATAAAATTAAAGAATATTATTAAGAAAACGTGTTCTTTTAGAACTTTCCGCCCATCATCTTAAAGAAAATATTAATTTCAGGCCAATCAATGCCCGGAATTACTTCAAGGCTAATGAATAAGTGATTTATTTGAAAATTTTAGAACGCATTTCCATGAATACCAGCTGGTCGCCAAAGCCGGCTAGTAACTGAATAAATGCACTTTTCAGAAATTTATCCATACTTTTGAAGTATGATGTTATTTTCCTGTGCCATCATTTGCAATGCAAATAAGATCGGGATGATGCGCTTTTTGGGGTGAATAACATCTGAGTTATACGTCGGATCGCATCGAAAATTATTTGCTCAAAGTCGATTCGTCACTAAGGAGACTGACTGACTTGAGTCATTCCGGTTCGCGGAACTACCAGAAAACTGACGGTTGTCATGGCAATGACGTGATTCGATTATTTACGGCATCTGTAATTGAGCATGGCTCATCGTATAATGAGTGTTGGTCAATTTAACTTGACCGTAAATGCAATGAGGAAGAAAACTATGGCAAGCTGAAATCTTTATGAAGTGAGAAAAAAAAAAATTCAAAGTTAGGAAGAAAAGGATTAAAGTTTATTTCTGTCAAATAGAGTTTAGAAATATGTTTTAAAATTGAAATATAATAATGATCTACTCAGTTGCAAAAGAACATAGAAAAAGAACATAATCTATAGAAAATGCATTTGAATATTTTCATTTACAATAAGAATATACAAGGTGGCCAGAAATAAAACACCCCTACTCTGACCTCCATGGATATCGAACTACTCAGTGTAAAGGCTCAAAATTTTGTACACATACTATTCAAAATATGGGGAAACGGATTTCACGAAAAAAAAATTAGTTCCTGAAATCACCGATAGGTGGCGCTGCACAACTGGAACTATGATCAAAAGACACAAATAATAATAAAAATTAAAATGTTTATACGGAATGGAATGCTTCCATGCTTCCTTTTTAATTTTTCTGCCCCTTATGGAAAATAAAAATAGTAAAGAAGCTAGAACTCCCGTTGTAACTGCAATTTCATACTGTAACCAGAAAAATTTGCATAAAGCATGGTTAGAAGCCATGTTCTGGGTATAAAAGAAGTTAAAAGGTGGGGAATGTCATTCTTATTAGTGATGGCTGTCACGCTGCCAGAACGCGCTTTGCTTGTGAAGTTGTTTTACGAGAATAAAGGAAATGCTCCAGCAGCACTTCGAGAGTTTCGCCGACTTAAGGATTTGCGTAAGGGACCATTGCTTCCACAAGCTCTCAGGAGAATGATCGCTCGATTCGAGGAAACTGGACATCTTGGAGTTCAGCCTGGTCGAGGACGCAAACCGGTTCGTTCAGATGTCGTTGAAGATGTTGCCACCGGTATTGTTGAACAGTCAATGGATAATGTTTTAGGCTGCAGTAGTGCACGTGCAGTGTCACGACACTTGGGTGTTCCCTATAGCACAGTGTGGAACGTACTCAGAAAAATGGTGCCTTGTTTCCCGTACAAAATCCGCCCTAATCAACAATTGCTGGCCACAGACAGGGAGATGCGACTGACCTTTGCATTGACATTTCTTGCTAGAGTTGAAGTGGATGCATCGTGGCCGTGGCAGATTCTGTGGAGCGATGAGGCCCATTTCCACCTCAGTGGAACAGTAAACACCCATAACTGTCGCATATGGGACACGACAAACCCCCGTACCTTCCAAGAGATTCCACTCCACTCACCGAAAGTTACAGTCTGGTGTGGATTCACAGCCACATTCATCCTTGGACCGTTCTTTTTCGAAGAGGTTACTTCCAATGGCCTTGAGACATGTACCGTGACGGCCAACAGGTACAAAAGGATGCTCGAAACATTTGTTGTACCCCATTTGCAGCAGCGCCAATGCCTTGACACCATTACTTTTATGCAAGATGGAGCACCTCCACACATTGGACTCCCTGTGCAACAGTTTCTTCGCCAACATTTCACCACTGACAGAATAATCAGTCGCGCGTTTCCGACAACTTGGCCATCTCGTTCACCGGATCTTAATCCGTGTGATTTTTGGCTTTGGGGACACTTAAAAAACCTTGTTTATCGAGAACGTCTGATAACCTTGGCAGATTTGAAAGAGAGTATCAGTCTGCATGTGAGAAGCATCTCAGATGACCAGTTACGATCCGCAGTTGAACAAGCTGTCCACAGACTTCACATTTTACATCTTCAGGAAGGGAACCATATTGAGCAGCATTCCCTGCATCGATAACGTCCTTGTTTCATGTATGCTTGGTACTTTCAAATAAAATGTGTTTAAAACGTGTTTTTGTGTCTTTTCAGCATACGTCCAGTGGTACAGCGCCACCTATCGGTGATTTCTGGAACTAAATTTTTTTTTCGTGAAATCCGTTTCCCCATTTTTTGAATAGTATGTCCACAAATTTTCAAGCCTTTACACTGAGTAGTTCGATATCCAGGGAGGTCAGAGTAGGGGTGTTTTATTTCTGGCCACCCGGTATATATGTGTGTGTGTGTGTGTGTGTCAGGGAGGTATGAAATGTGGACGGTCATCAAAATCACGAATTCGAATATTTTAACGAATACAGTCCTTCCTCCATATTTTTTATACAAAAAAAATTAAGAAAAGGAATGTTTCAAAATATTATATCTTTATCGTCCTGCATTAGATGTTCAGCATTCAGTTTTAAAATTTAATTCTAACAACATTAGGTAAGAAATAGTTTTAAAAAGTGAATCCGAGAAAATTAAATGTTGAGTAAACTATAAATCAGGAGATAAGATTTATCAGCTGTAAAACCAATATCTGTAACTGGTTATCATGGTGAGGGAAAAATTCTTCAATAAATTCCAGCGATGCCTTGAGCATTTTACACTTTGAAAAGATAAGAAAAAAAATCGACATGTTTGACAATGTGTCACACAAATCTGCAAGAGAGTGAATCTCAAACCCGAGATAGCGTCTTTCGTCTATAATCATTCATGTATCCAAACGATTAAAGTAAGAAACATGATAAAATCGTTTTCTAAAACCTTCGAAATCCAACCGACTTTTCTATATTTAATCGATTCAAACTTGAAATTAGCAACCTCCATGTGCATTCAATCTTTCTTTTTATTATTAAAAGTACTTTCTTTAAAAAAAAAAAAAAAAAAAAAAAAAACATTATTTGCAAAAAAATAAATAAATTATAATTTTGAAAAATTGCTCTTCTTAAAAAGTGTTTAATTTTAAATTTGGTGTTTATAAACAATGTGACATTTTCCTGACGTTGCCAGTTAACTCTTAAATAAAATGCTCTAAAATTTCGTCACGCACTGCTTTGCACTTCCCTATAATTTTGCAATATGTCCACTATCGTCATGGTTCAACTGAAGTGAAGAAAAAAAAGCTCGAAATTTTAAATCCATTTGCAAAAGAACACACATTTTTACCATTTTGCATTCTGAGAGTAATTTTCGAATTTATAATAGCAGCTCTTTTCTTTCTTTTTTTCCTTCCTATAATAATAATATATATTTATGCAATTTCATTTAATGCAAAAATATACTTGAAATGCTACAGTTTTTAAATGCATACGGAAAAATTGTAAAATTAGCATATGACTCGCAACCTAGCTTTTCATTTTAAATGAAAACCTCTTTCCTGAAAAATTTGAAACTAACCATCCATACAAAATATAAATTAATAAAAAATAGCGCATTTTAATAATAATAATAAATTGCAACTGAACGAAAAAAAACTTTTTAGAAATCTAAATTAATAAAAAATAGAGCATTTTAATAATTATAATAAATTGCAACTGAACAAAAAACAGTTTACAAACAAAAAATTAAAATAAACATTAACAAGAAAACAAATTTCTGAACATAAATATTTATATTTTTAAATTTTCGCTTGCACAAGAAAAAATATACTTCGATTTTCATTTTTTTTTTCAGAATTAATGGAACAAAAATGATCTAAAAAGAAGGTAATTGATTGCAGTTTAATTTTTAATTCATTTTAAAAGAATATATAAACAAATACATGAAAGAACAATTAATTTTAAATAAATTATATAAATAAAAATTAATAAAAAATAGTAAATAACAATAATAACAAAATATAGTAATTGTTGATTTTACCAATAGTCGTTTAAAAGAAATAAATGCAGTGAACCAAAAAAAAATCTTTAGATAGTTTACTCTCTCTCAATCGCTTTCTCTCTTTGCTTCTTAAAAATAAGAAAGGAATATTTTGATTTGTTAAAAGCTTATGAGAAAATGCATATAAAAATACAGGACTAAATATGAGTAACACAACTTAATTGTATCATAAATATTCAGTTCACTGTAAAGAAATTTAAAATAACTTGTAAACAAAAAAAAAAAAGCGTTTAATTTTTAAAAATAAAATAAAATGAGAAAATATCTGTCTAAAATTCACTTAACTCACCATTTTAGAATCCCAGTTACACAAACAAACTTGCACAAGATTTCCAATCATGAGAACTGTAAATCCATAGATGGAAGAAAAAAGAACACTCACAAAACTGTAAATAAAACCCCTTCAACTCATTCACACCACTCTCTCCACTCCATGCTTTTACTCGACTGAAAAAGCAGACGATAATTCTCCACTCAGCTTAGGAACCTCTCCGCTCCATTTCCCCGTTCAGAGCGGAAGCGTCAGAATTAGTCAGGACGTAGCGGTTTATTATTTTTTGCTTTTGTTTCTGCTGGATGACATGAGACCGGAAGTTCGAAGCGCGTGCAATTCTTTATTTCTACTTCTCGTTTTTCTGATTTTTATAGGTGCAAACGACTCGGACCTGAGCCAATAGACAAACTGTCTCGCTTGGTTCCAAACGATGACAAACGGCCGTCGCTTCACAGTTTTTCCCTGTCTTTTTTCCCCGTTTTCGTGGAACGTCAGGTGACTCAGCGGCGAACGAGAAATTTGGCAATCGACTGTTCTGTTAGCGAATTCGTTTTGAAAGACGGCAGAAAAGTTACTCACGAAACATTCTGCGTTGGTTCTAAGAATGAACCATTCTGAAATTCTTTATTTTCTCCTTTTTGTATGTATGAAGAAAGTGCAACTGTAAAATTCGAGCCAATCGAAACGGTTCGAAAATTGTGCAATTACCTACAAAATGTTATGAAATTTGAAAAAAAAAAATTAAGTAATATATTTTAAAATATTGGAGTAGTAAATACTGTAATTAATAGTTTTTAATGCTTCAATTATTTTGATTATCATGCATTGATAAAAACAATCTTCTTTACCTTAATTTTTTTAAATTTTATTTTATATTTACATCGAATGAGTTTTCTTCTTCCAATAATTTTTAATTACGCTGATAAAACTTTATGTCGAAAAAGAAGTCATCAAATTGTTTTACTTTCTAAAAAGAAGACATTATTGTTAAAGTGGATTGATGTAAAATGACTGAATTTTCACAAGTACCAAACAACTAAAACTAAATGAATTTTCACGAATACCAAATAACTGGAGCTTCTAAAATAAATTAACTTTCACAAGAGCAAATTAACTTAATCCAAAATTATCTGAAATAAATTAGCTTTCACAAGTACCAAATAATTAAATTTTCTAAAATAAATGAATTTTCACAAGTATCAAATAATTAAATTTTCTCCAATAAATGAATTTTCACAAGTACCAAATAACTGAGGCTTCTAAAATAAATTGATTTTCACAAGAGCAAATTAACTAAATCCAAAATTATCTAAAATAAATTAGCTTTCACAACTACCAAATAATTAAATTTTCTAAAATAAATGATTTTTCACAAGTTCCAAATAACTGAAGCTTCTAAAATAAATTAATTTTCACAAGTAGCAAATAGTTAAAGCTTTTAAAATTATCAAAAATAACTGAATTTTCACATACACCAAATAACTAAAGATTCTAAACTAAATGAATTTTCACAAGCACAAATGAATCAAAACTTCTAAAATTATCTAAAATAAATGAATTTTCACAAACACAAAATAATTAAATCTACGAAACTAAATGAATTTTTACAAGTAATAAATAATTTAATGTTCTAAATTAAATGAATTTTCACAAATAACTAAAAGTTCTAAAATAAAGAATTTTCCCAATTACCAAATAGCTAAAGCACCCAAAACAAATGAATTTTCACAAGTAATAACTTACTAAATCCTCTAAGTTAAATGAATTTTTTCAATAATTAAAGCTTCTAAAATGAATGAATTTTCATAAGTACCAAATAAAGCTTCTAAAATAAATGTATTTCGCAAACAGCGGTAAGAATCCATATTTTCGAAATACATTTTCTAAATCTTTCATTTCATCTAATTTCTAATAATGAAACAGCAAATTTTCTATTCTGTGAAGAAGAGTTTTTTTTTATATAGCAATTTCGATTTGTTTTTCCAGATTAACGACTTGTTTTGATGTTATTCGATGAACTAACGAAATAAATTACGAAATTCTTCATCTTGGAAAAAGGATGAAGACAATGCAATCAATTTCGCGGTAGTGGTCACACATTATTAACTACGAGTACTAAGAATGAATTGAAAAAAGAAATGTTGACGAAAATTCGAACGGTAAGAAGTCTTTAAAGAAGAATGATAATATTTTAGGATTTTTTCGTCTCTGTTTATTTTACTTTTAAAGTTTTCTCTTTATTTCATACTTATGGAAATAGTATTTAAATCAAACATGTACAGGTTGATCAGCGAATAATCCCTGATTTCAAAATTAAATATCTCTACAACAAAGATCGATAGAATGATGCGGTAAAATGTACGTTTATTAGTAAAACTGTAAAAATTGTGTACAAAAGTTTAAAAAATTTAGTTGCGAAATCGTTAAGAGATGGCGCTCTAATCACAATGTCCATAGAGGCTTTCTGTGTGACTAACTCCCGATCTGACTCCTTGTGACTTCTTTCTGTGAGGAGCATTAAAAGACACTATCTGTAGAAACAATCCCGCCACTCTAGTTGAGCTTAAATCGTTGATGGGTGTTGCATGTGATTCCGTTTCCGTTGAGACATTGCGAGACGTGATGTCGAATTTCATTGTTCGATGACGCCACCTCATTGTTTCGAACGGTGAACATTTTGAAAAAATTGTATTTTGATTGCAAAGACCGCATCACTTTATTGTTTTTTAAGGCTCCTTTCAGAAAAAATTTTCAGCGCAGAACGCCATCTCTTAACGATTTTTATAACCAAATTGTCTAACTTTTGTACACTATTTTTGCAGTTCTTCTAGTAAGCGTACAGTTTACCGCATAGTTCTATCGATCTTTTTTGTAGAGGTAATTAATTTTGAAATCAGGGATTATTCGCTGATCACCCTGTATTTAATACTACTACAATGTGCTTGCGTATAAACGCAGCAATAAAAAATTGTAAAATATGATCAAAAAATAATTATATGTTAAAATTAGAGAAAATATTTCTCAGAATTAAAATTGATATCATTGAAAAGTTAATGTTTTGATTAAAAAGGACGGTAAAAATATATTTTTATATAATTAAATATTCCAAAATAATTGGGAAAAAAATTTCAACAGCTCGGTTGATTTTTAACTGAAAAAATACAAGTAAGAATTTTAAAATTTGTTAATTAATGAACACCTACTACCAAATAGTAATTACGTATTAAATTTTGTATCTTTAAATTCAAAGGTTGCAAAGTAAAGTCTTATCACTGACTCTCCAATTCGCCCAATGGCACACGGAGAAATAATACTGAATGACCGGACCGCCGCAACAGCAATACTGGGGTGGGGAACTGTGGTTGAGTCACCGGCCACGGTACAAGCGTTCTTTGAAGAAGTACATCCTGTCTCGTTAAGAGGAGCATACTGACTTACCGTCACGAGAAAAACCCTGTTGTTGTTGTCTAATGCCACTTGGTCATACCAATCCCCTGAGCAAAGCTTTCGAATGAAGGCAGAGGTGTGCGCCTTTCGTTGTAAACGAATACCGTTAAGGTGAAAGGACGACTTTGCTCGAACACACAAGACACAACAATTTTTAGAGGGCGGTCGAATTCATTCATACACTCATTTATCCATCTGCAAGTCAGAATTTAGATCCAAATCAGAGACCGACTCATCCCTGATTCAGTACCCCCAGAGTTATCGCTTGTTATGGGAACTTGGAAGACTTTGCAGTCACGACCTATTTAACGTGTTCCAACTGCCATTAACCAACATGGTCTTTGACCGAGACGAGGACAGAACTCGCTACCTTTCTCTAGTGAGACTGACGCTCTACCAATCAGGCTGAGGCGACCTTCTAGAAAAACAATAGGGATTTTAAAAGTAGAGGTCAGTAGGCTTGGGAACGAGTTATTCTATTACATTTTGGGGGTTAAGGAAATGACTGCATTTCATTTGGTGCCAAAAGAACCAGTTAGGAACCGGATATCTGCATTATCACAAGTGAAGAGGATTTCTCTCCTAATGAAGCGCGCTTCGTTAGCCAAATGTTGTGGTCTGCTTTAATGCCGGCTTCCCTCCTTACTTAGACTCGTCTGCTTCCGGCAACCATGTTCAGGGTTTTTCTCGTCATGGTAGATCAGTACCCGCACCTTTTCATGTACGCTTCTAGGACAGGGTTTCTTAACCTGTGGTTCATGGACCCATTGGGGGTCTATGGGTCATGTTTTGGGGGTCCACCGTCTGCTAGTAATTTTTAAAATGTTTGCATCAATATTAAAAAAAAATTGTCACAAGCAAACTCTGTCTGCCATTTCCCAATAATAGAGACCTCCACAATACGAGGTAAAGAAAATTCGCAAACTATATAAAATTTGAAATTTTTAGAAACACAAAGTAGCCTTTGAATTTTACTTCACTTGGAAATAAAGTGACGTTAAAATCAGTTCCACAAAGTTCTTGTAAATTTTTAAAATAAAATATTTGTTTTACTTTTTCATAAGTTGTATTTAAAGTGTTTTTTTTCAGGTGTTTTTTTGTGTCTTAATATTTGTTCTTAATGTTTCATTTGATTATTTAATATTTTTTATAGTCCAAAACGTCCAAAAAAAGGAAGTATGATGGAAATTATGTAAAATATGGATTCTGCTGCATGAAGGAATCGGACGGTGTTGAAAAGCCACAATGTGTTTAAAAGTTCTGGCAAACACCAGTATGAAACCGGTCAAATTGATAGAGCATCTCAAATGTCTTCATCCTGAAAATGCATCTAAAGACCTAGAACAAAGCATCGAAATCGACTGAATGTCGAACATGATCTGTTAATCAAGAAAAAGTAGCAACAGCCTTCACATTAAAAATTTTAATTTCTTCAAATTTTTTATATAGTATTGAAATAAAAATATTAAAATAATGAAATAATGAAACAGAATATATTTTGGAATAGATAATGTTTAAGCAATTTAGTTTTTCACAGAGGGGTCTATGACATATTAAAAATTTTTAAAGTGGTCCATTGTGCCAAAAAGGTTAAGAAACACTGCTCTAGGGTGACGAGAACCACCATCATACCGGAAGAATCATCTTTATTTCGACAGTCCCCCCTCTTTCAAGAGATGATCTACAAAGTAAAGCATTTTAAGGACCTTTGTTTCAGGCATGTCACAATTTGCATATTATCTACTTCACTGTTCCTGTTCGAATATCTCCACGCGCTGCAAAATACTCTTAAAATGCAGCACATTCAACTCTACATTTTTGCAGTCTTTACTTTTGCAACTACTACAAATTTGCAGTCTTAGTATTCCAATTTCTTAAATTAGTCTTTTATAAATGTAACCAAAAAAATTCAAATCTTTGGGTGGTTTTTGTTTGTTGTTAAGCTCATAACTGTTTTTTTAAAAAAAGGAATCAATTTTTAAAGCAAGAGAAGTATGATATTTATTTTGATTTTTAAATTTCTCGGTAGAATAGATCCTATTTTAATAAGTTTCTTAAGCAGTGTGACAAATGTTTTTGAAATGATTTTATTTCTACAGTGATAATTTCTTTATCAAAAAATTTTTTGGTGGTTGCATGATTCTAATTCCAATAATCTCTATATAAGACAAAATCACTTTATTCCACTAAAAAAAAACACCCCAAAACTCAGCAGGAGCTTGCAAAGAAATTGGATCTGTAAAAATCAAAAATACTCACTCAAACAGCAAATCATTAATTCAAAACAGTAATTGTTCTGTAATATCTTGATCTCTATAGATCAAAGAATACTCAGAATTTTTAGACACTTCTTTATTTTACAGACTTATCGTTCTTATCTTTATTAAATAGTTGCTATTTACTCCACAACAGTCCAAGTTGAAGGGTTTTACTTGAAGATCAGCTCTCCATTAAATAGTAAACACAACACCAGTGGGTATTCACGGGTTGGTCAGCCAATGATCATTTCAGGCGGACTCATGGGCGTACTCCAGCTGTCTCCCAGAAATTCTTCTCTCCTCTTTCCAAAACACTCTGCGTATTTTATCTCGGCGAAAGTCTCCGCCTCCTCTTCCTCAGTGTCTTCTGGTGCTCTCTTCCGGCCAATCATGTCCAGCAAAAGGGACCTTTCCAAGGCGCCAGTCTGTCGTCGGATGGTAATTAAGGAGCTCCGAAAAATCTGGAACATGGGGTCCGTTTACGATAGGAAATTTGGCATCCAGATGTTTTTATATTCCATTGTCTCTGAAAGCACTATTACTGTCTTCTGGATGAGGAATTTCCACGTGTGTTCTTTCAGCTATAGATGCATCAGGTCTTGAAAGGAGACCATCTGCAACATCTGGTTACCTCAAGATATCTAGCAAACACAAAGGCAACACATCTGGTGGAAATATTTTCTCACTAAAGGGGGACGGGGAATGTCACAGTTCCATGAGAGTATAGCCAGAGACCTTGCTCTGCGATTCCCATAACAAAGAGAAAATCCACTTGGTTGGGTTTTGCCTCTAAGTTTTTATAAATTTTTCATCACAATGTTGAAAAATCTAGAAGTATCTCCAAAACGTGGCTTCTAATAGATACTGCCGTGATTCTTGTATTTTCTAAAATCATCATTTTCGTAGCCAAATCACCAACTTTGATGCCAAGATTGAAATCAGAGACTAAGTACTTATTATAACACGTGGACCTGAACTTACAGATACGAACATCTATTACTCGTATCAGTAACATATCTTTCTTACTTTAAGACAAACTGAAAAAAAGAAGCAACATTAAATTCTAAATACTACCTCCTATAAACTCGTTCCCAATTAAATCCTACAAATATTCTCGAGCTCACTAGTTGAGTTGAAAGTGAAAGTGCATCCCCAAAAAAATTATTTCAGGTTGGTTGGTTGGTTCGGGTTTTTTGGCGCAAGAGCCATATTTGGCCAAGCAGATGGTAAAAATATGGAGAATATATATGAACATACATATTAACATATAAATTAAAAAATGATCAAAATAAAAATTCAAAGAATGACGGTGCCCAAATACATAATTATAAAACATTTAAATAAAATAAAGGTGGGTAAAAAGCCTTACATTGAAGCAATGTCAAACATGAACAAAACAAACATGAACAAAAATGTAAAAGTACTAAATATAATTATAAAAGCCAATTGTTTTTAAATTTCTTTAAATGTTTATGTTGAATTCCTCCCCAACCATGTCTTGCAAAGTTAATGAGGATGATTAAAATATATATATATATATTAACGGAAGGAATTAAAAGAGGGACACTAAATCCAAACGTGATGTATAGTAAAATCCACACGACATGTGGGACACTTCGGTGCCATCTTGCCAAAAATGAGATAAAAATTATTCCAGACACTGTGATCTATTTCTATCGAAGGGGCAGCGGTATCCTGGTTGGTAGAGCGTCAGTCTCGTAACCGAAAGGTCGCGGGTTCTGTCCTCGTCTTGGCCAAACACCGTCATGCTGGCTAATGGCAGTCGGGGCATGTTCAATAGGTCGTGACTGCAAAGTCCTCCAAGTTCCCACAACAAACGATACCTCTGGGGGTACTGAATCAGGGATGAGTTGGTCTCTGATTTGGATCTCAATTCTGACTTGCAGAGGGATGAATGAGTGTATGAATGAATTCGACCGCCCTCTAAAAATTGTTGTGTCTTGTGTGTTCGAGCAAAGTCGTCCTTTCACCTTAACGGTACTAGTTAACAACGAAAGGCGCACACCTCTGCCTTCATTCGAAAGAGCTCTGCTCATTCAGGTTTGGTATGACCAAGTGGCATTAGAACCACCATTTCTGTCGAAACAATAATTTGATAACATTTCGTATATATTTTTTTTGAATTCAAGATCATATTCAAAGAAAGCTTCAAATCAACGATTTTTTAAAAAAAATTAATAACAATTTTAATGCATTAAAAATTAAAAGAAATTTGGTTTCTTTTTCTTCTCTAATTCCAAAAGTATTACGAAACATAAATAAATTTCCTACCATCCTAAAAATTCCTTAACATTAATTTTTGCCATAATTTTTTTTTCTGTTCATAATTAATTCTTTTGAATTTTAAGCAAGTTCTACACTTTATATTTATATTACATAGTTTATACAAAATTGAAATCGCTTTCATTGTCGCTAGTCATATTACATCTTAATTTTTTTCCGTTGTTAGTGATCAAGTATGAAGATTCAATTTATTTTTTCCATTTTGAATAGATTTCAATAGTGTAAATTTTCCTTCTTGAATAGATTTCAATAACATGAAGTTTCCATGTTGAATAGATTTCAAACTTGTTTTTAACAATAAAATTTTATTGTATTTACAATTGCCTAATCTCCAGAATCAATCAATGATGGTAAAAATGTGAAGTTTGCTCATTTTTAGATATTGCTGCTTTTTTGATAATATCTTATCTTAATTGAGTCTGTGATGCTGCTTCCCAGCATGATTGGTTCCTTCACTGGAAAGAATGATTTACAGTATTCTGAACTGGATGCTGCGGATGCTCTCAGAAATGATCCCAAAGCTTGGAGACAAACTTGGAGACTTTGGTGACAAAATGGAAAGTACCCGAAACATCGAGAATTTTCCCGATTCGTCCATTAGGAACCCAGATACGTCCAGGTACGCCCTGATTGGTCCAGACATTTCTAGCCACGCCTCCTGGCACTATATAAGGGCGACAGTTTCAAACTGAGAGCAAAGTAATCGGAATCGACGTTAGATAACGTTAGATCCAAAGGAGACAAGAAGCGGCGGAGCCAAGTAAGTGCTGAACTGAGCTGTGTGCCTTGTGTCTGTTGAGCGTCGAGAACTATAGCCAGTGCTGTGGATATTGTTACTATCTGTGAGCTACTGTTGTTATTGTGTGCTGCTGTGCGTTCGCCTCGGCTGTAAATAAACACATGTGTTGTGTCATCTATTGAAGGACTGATCATTTCGTGTTCATCTTTTCTCACACCGTACACACCCACTATAGAGGTAAATGAACCCGACGGATTAGTATAGGAAATCCGTAACAATATAATTGACGTGTAAAGATACAGGGAGAAAATCAGAGAAATGCGAAACATGTAGAACAAAATGATGCAAAGTTTCCAAAACAGTGTATATTTTGACAAAATATTTTTCTAAAATAGTCATAAAGACATAATTACTTAAAATATTTTATTGAAGTTTTTAGCACCCATTAATTCCAGCAAACCAACTGGTCGACATAAACAGCTGTAATAAATAAGATATCAACAAGTTCAAAGACATTTTAACGAGAAAGATGATTTTCAAGATCTACTCATTAGAGATCATAATACGTGATGATTTTTAAATATACTATCTTTAAATCAGTGCAACAGGATGATGATTTCATGAAAGTTCAATGTATTTATTTACTTCAAAGAAATGCACTTTTCAGAAATTTATCCATACTTTTGATGCATGATAAAAAAGGTATATTCCTCTGTCATGCTTTCTAATGCAAATGAGTGGGATGACGTGCTTTTGAGGGTTGTTAACATTAGAGTGATAGATGCATCGAGAGAAAAATTATTTTCGAAATCGATCTGTCATTAACCATTCTTCTTCTTGCATACATCCGACCACCCCGCCACCACTGAAAGTAGCAGTATCGACAAGATTTGCTGTGGTCGACTGCTGAATAAGTATTGTCCAACCTTACATGGACCGAACAGTCAAACTATCATTCTTTTCGGGATAGTCAATAGCCGTCTTTCTCCCCATCTGCACTCTCTCAAACAGTTGGAATGAAACTATCCATGTTTGACATCCTATCCTTCAGGGTTCTGAGATGACCTGGTACCATCAGTACTGTACTTAAATCATTACTGGCCATCTTCAGGTCCTTCCTTAACTCTGAGATCTCCATACATTCCATCAAACACTAAAGCTATTTTGGGAAAACCCTCATATTTTGAACAACGGTAAGATAACACCTGAGGTAGCATAAACTCTCCAAACTTCCACGCCACACCAGAGGTATGATGTTTTGCCCTGATGGATTTAACATGCACTAGACCCGCTTACACAACGGTTCTTTAAGGTATCCGACAACGTTCGAAGAAAATTTTTCGAAAAATTAGATTTTTTAAACACAATTTAAAACTATGATTTTTTAGATGTATTGTCAATTATAATACAAAATACTATAAATACAACCAAATTATTTGAAAATAGGAAAATTTGTAAATTTTAATGAAATTGGACCAAAACAGTTAATACTTTACACAAAAATGTAATGCAGCCATCCTATTTTTTATTTTTATTTATTTATTTATTTATTTATTTTTTTTTTTTTTTGCACACAAGTTATAGAATATAATGATGAATGAAATGAACCAAATTCTAAGATTCATTTCGAGATGCGAAAAAGTTATAGGTAAAATTATATGTGTACACGCATTTTTTACAACTTAATTTTTCTTGAAGCACCTATAAATGGAAATATATTTCACTAACAAACTTTTGGTTCATTTCATTGCCCATATTATTTAAAACGCTCGTTCGAATTTTTATGCTAAAGACGGATAATTTTTATGAAAATTAAAGTTTTGAGAAAATTGAAGTTAAAAGACAAATTTTGAATGTGGCCTTGGTGGATAGGTCGGGCCTTCCTTTTCTTAGAAAAGATAAGCTGTTTTGGAAGTGTAAAGTCTGTACTACAAGAAATAGCAAATAAAAAAATATTTGTCAATGTGGTCGACAACTTGTGTTTTGAACGTAGTCGGATACCTTAAGCTCGATTTGGAGCCTGGTCTCTTGCACGTTCAATCTGTCAGGCCAAACGTCCTCCCGCTGGTGTGGAGAGGGGGTGCCAGTTCAGGTGTCGTCCTCGTCATCTGACCATGGCTCAAAATGATGAGGTCCGTCCCAAAATTGTCCTCGTGTTGCTTTAAAACGGGACGTTAATATAACTAAACTAAAAACTAAATGGGAAGTATAGGTGTTCCAATCCCGAGGTAGTCGGATATACTTTTTCTTTTCTTCTTTTGCATGATGTTGATATGTTCAACTCATTCGTTAAGGTTTAAATTCGTCATATTGATGGGAGAGAGGGGTGTCTTGAGAATCCACATTAACTACATGTCCAGGTATGTGATATGTAGTTAATGTGGAATTATGGCTGAAATTGTGGAATGAGAGGTGACTATAGAGTTTGATATCAGCTGTGGAACAGAAAGCTGTGTTGTCGTTCTGCTGGGCAGAAAGTGACATTTTACATTGTTTTGCCAGTTAGAAATATCGTTTGAAATGTGTGGCTTTGCTGGTAAATAGCTGGGCCTGATCCAATAATAGAAATGGCTACAATGACCTATGAGAATGGGCAAAGTATATTTTTACCACGGAAATGAACGTTAAGGTTCTGTTCACCTCTGGTTCGAGTTTTCTGCGTAATTCAGCTTTGAAAGTTGCTGATGATGAACTCTGTGTCTAGACAGGTGTGGGGATTTTTATAAATTTAGCACGTTGGAAGTAAAGAATTAACTGGTGAATTTGAAAATTCTCCGATTCGGAGTGTTTTTAATAACAAATGCGAAACGTGTAAAAACTAACAGTTAATTGTGTGAAGATAAAAATATAGATTGGAGATTTTAAAAAAAGAAGCTACATTGGAGATCGGTTTGCCAGATAACCCAACAAAAAATATTCCAAGACCGATGTGGTTGGGAAAATTATATTTTTACAGCGTAAGTGGCAAGTGAATTAAAAGATTACTTTAAACTTGGGAATGAATTATTCTGTGTCGTAAGGTCTTGATCCTGACTGAGTTTATTTACAGCCATAGACATATA
>JAPMOQ010051213.1:2376893-2423626 GCA_026543055.1 Argiope trifasciata
GGCCATGATTGCTATTTACTGTGTACAGTTTACAAAACTTTACTGCTATATATTCAATATTTGTATCGGTCATCAGTTTTTCAAAGAATGCATAGGTACTTTCCAAAATATGATTTGTAACTTTTTGAATTCATTGAGATAAAGAAATGGAATTTCTTGTCTAAATATTGAGTAAAACTCCCCGTCAATATAGTACGATGTATAGATATTAGCATTTTCCCCCTTTTCTTATTTTTTATTTCCCATTGTAAAAGGACCTTTTAACAATCACAAATTGCTTACTGAAACGTCCTTCACATTGAGTTTTAGTTTAGTTTAGTTATATTAACGTCCCGTTGTAAAGCAGCTCGAGGGCTATTTTGGGATGAACCTCGTCATTTTGAACCACGGTCAGATGACGAAGATGACACCTGAACTGACACCTCCCTTTCCACACCAGCAGGAGGACGCTTGGCCTGACAGATTGAACGTGCAAGAGACCCCTTCACACGACGGTTTTTCGGTGGACTCGAGTCTCGAACCTGAAACCCTCCGGTTCCGAAGCCGAGACCCTACCACCAGGCCACAGCGGCCTTCCTTTACATTAAAGGGGCCAGGTTTGTTTTTTCTCTTCATTTTCAATAATAAGTTGAGGTTTGTTTTTTCTCTTCATTTTCAATAATAAGTTGAGGGTTGTTTTTTTCAGTCATTTAGATAAAATCATGCTTCATCAAAGGTCACAATGTATTAACATTTATCTCCTGTTAAACAGTTTTCATACGTACAGGCTTGTACAAACTCTTTCACAATGAGCCACTTACTTCGGCAAAAAGTTGGTTATTAGCTACAATGTGGTTTTTGCGTGAGTATAACGATAGAAACTCAAAAAAATTAAATGAAAGAAAATGTCCTTTAACTTCTTGAAATAAGCAAACTGTTACAGGATAGTATTAAAATGGAAATCTCAACAAATCATACATTTACACAGAATCTTTGAATATTCTTATTTTTAAATATCGTTTTCATATTGCATGTTTATTAGATTTTTCATAGCAAATTTAATTGCTTTTTGAAATGCGACCAGCATTTCATTATTATTTAACGAGATACTAAATCAACAGTTCATTAGAAATTCATATCATTTCTCATCCTGTTGATAAATGTAAATCAAATGCATTGTGAAATAACAGATGCTCTTGAAAAATGTCATGGAAACTGCAATTAACTGAGATATAGTTATAACAACTGACTTACTGTTTCAAACATACCATTTCATACCACATTGACCCTTGTAGAGATAAGATGGAATGTTTAAAAAAATATTATTTGTTTTTTGATTTGAATTTTTTGAAAGCATATATTTGTTTTTCCAGTTTATATTGAATATTACTCACTTTCTTTTTCATTCGTTTAAAAAAATTACAGTTTGAAACAAATTAATTTCGAATCATTTAATTTTAAAATTGTAGCTGTTTCATCTTTAACTAAAAACATTAACTGCATGGTAAAAAGTTACATTTCAAGGATACTTTTTTTGTATTTCAAATAGATACATCGATATCATGTAATAGATCTGGTCCAAAATCTAATACAGATTTACACTTCTAATGTTCATGTGGCTAGTATTTTATTAGTAATATTTTCAAGGATGTGAAAGTTTTTTAGAGTAAAAAACAAAACAAAAAAACATTCAAGAATTTTGAAATAAATTTTAACCGTCCAAGAAACTTCCAATAATTCCAACAATAAAAAACAGTGGAATTCTTTTCCCATTTTTGCTTATTTCGGCACAGAAATTCTATTTTCCTTTTCGCTCTATGAAAAATTTAATACTATTCTGTAAATAAGCATTGATTTATGGTAAATGCAAATAGAAATTCGTTTCAAGCAATTATTTAATAAACTAAGGAAATATTTTATTTCATAATAAATTCTAATAGGTTTTTTTTTTTTTTTTTTTTTTTTTTTTTTGCTTACATATGTTGAAAAATTTAGTAGAAAATGTATTGTAAAAATCACCACGAATCAGAAATAGCTTCTTGTGATTCTACTTTTTATTCCAATTATGATTTCATAATTATAATTCATTTTCGTTCTATGAAAAATTTAATACTAATTTGTAAATAAGCATTGATTAATGGTAAATGCAAAAAGATATTCGTTCCAAGTAATTATTTAATAAACTAAAAAAATATTTTAATTCGTGACGAATTCTTATAAGTTTTTTTTGCTTACAAATGTTGAAAAATCTAAAAAAAAATATGAAAATCACCTCGAATCAGAAATAGCTTCTGGTGATTCTACTTTCTATTCCAATTATAATTTAGGATTCTTTTTTGATATGATGTAGAGATGTATTTTCATAAAATATAATGTTTTAAACTGAATTCTAATAACGTTGGTGTCGCCATCTATTATTTAGAATATTAAATGCTTGTTATGCTTTGCAATATATTTGTAAATGGAGAGGAGGATTTAAATACTTAAAAGCATCTTATGCAGTAAAGATGATTTTATGTTACCTATAATGAAAGTCTACGTTGATTACTTGTTTTTAAGGAGAGGTTTGCCCGTATATTCTATGAATACAAAGTGGAAATTCGTATTCGCATAGAACATGCCGCTCTATTTCGAATTTGGAATCTACCTCGTAGCTCTAAATCTGCTGCTCACAGAGTGCAAAGCAATTATTTTATAGTTCGAAAACGCTATTTATATATTCTTTGTTAACACTAGATTGCCTAAGGCAGTCATTTTGACTGCTTTTTAATTTCAGTTAGAAAAACAATTGTGTATATAATGACACAGCTTCTTAGAATTTTGTGACTTTTTGTACAACACATAAATGCGTTTATTAATCCTTGCAGTTGCCTCTTTCATTTCCGGTATACATATGTATTACACCTGTATTGCGTAAGAGCAGTCATTTTGACTGCTTGGAAAATTTTAAATAATCAAATGACTTTTCTTATTGAATTGTGTAAATTTCTTATATGAAATCGGAGCCAATCTGATTATATGAAATCAGATCGACTCCGATTTCGTATAACAATTTCAATATTTTTTGATTACCTTCACTTGTTTGTTACTTGTCATTGGAATCTTTATGCTAGGCCTGTCATCAGAAAATGCGGACTCACAAACATCAAATACAACATATTCTAACAAATGAAAATTTTGTCAAGTACGACTTTCCAACAAAAACAAATAATGTATGTGAGAAATGTCAAAAGTATGTTTTCAGAAGACGAACACATAAAAAGATTTCAACTTACATTTGCTTAAAATGCACAAATAATGAATAAATTATTTTTTGTTCCAAATGTAGTAAATTTTTTTTATTGTTAATACTTACAAATAACTTGCTATACGACTGTAAATAGTAGGAGAGATATTACAAATTAATTTTAAACAAATTTCTTTACGCATGAGTTATTCTTTCACAATGCAGTCATTTTCACTGCTTTGGGGCAATATAGGTATACACTAAGTATCCGTCTTTCTAGTGTTAATATGATTTTAGTTCTTGAGTTTTAATTATTTTCTTAAATTAATAATTATAGTCCTAACACCTATTTCTTAATTAGAATTTTGATTAAGTATTCTGTGTTTTTTATAAATTCTTCAGCTATGTCAAATTTATCTAAACACTTTTGTTTTCTATATTATAATTATTTTTGTTTGTTTCTGGATCAAGCAGGCGAAGTTATCGATTGTCTAGAAGATCCACAACTATAAGTTGCTTTGAGGCTCAGAGATATTTTTGCAGTGTTTGGAATACAATCTATTTTTATAATTTCTTTAATAGTTTGCCTTCATTTGATTAAAAAAGGCCATTTCAAAACCGAATTATCAGCTAAAATTTTCAGATAATTTTATTCAAGATTTTGTCATGTTTCCACATTAACTTGAATATCATTGGTCCATTTTTCTTTCAAATAATGGAATAACTTCAACAATCGAGATAAACTTTGATTTAAAGAATTTAGAATACATTGAAGGTATATGTAGCTTTTAAAATCTTTTTATTATTATTTAAATGTAAACATTTTATATGCATTAGATGTTAATCTATTCTTTTAAAGGTTTTTCCAAGATGAACTGTTTTGTTACTTTTAAGGAATCCGAATGTGTTCGAAGGAAAATTTTTGAATAATTGGATTTTTTAAAAACTATTTAAAGCTATGGTTTTTAGATGTATCGCCAATTTTATTACAAAATACTATAAATACAACAAGATTACTTGAAAATATTAAATATTTTGATAAATAGAAATTTTTTTAGTAAATTTTAATGAAACTTAACCAAACCGGTTAACACTCTACACAAAATTATAACTGAGCAATCCTGTTTTTCTTTGTACACAAGTTATAGAATATAACGATGATTGAAATGAACCAAAATTTAAGAAAAATCTTTAGATGCAAGGAAGTGATAGGTAAAAATATACTTAAATATGCATTTATTCCATAAATTTACAACTGAGTTTTACTAAAAACACCAATAAATGAACAAGTATTTGACCCACAATAAAACTCTTGGTTCATTTCATTGTCCACTTTATTTAAAACACTCTGAGATGTTCATATAAATGCCTCTATTAGTTTTTGAGATATCATGTGAACAGCGGAGAATTTTTATGAAAGCTGTATTTTGAGAAAATTGCAGTTCAAGAAAAATTTTAGCTTAAAAAAATATGTGACCCTGAATGATAAGTCAGGCCTTCGTTTTTCTCGAAAAAATAAACAGTTTTGGGAAGAGGAAAGTCTGAACTACCAGAAATAACAATAAAAAAATATTCGCAAATGTAGTCTGTAACTAATGTTTTTAACGTTGTCGGATATCTTAATTACTTTAACATTTGCCTCTTAAAAATCTGCTTACATCGATTCAAATGCAAAAAAGTCTAGTTTTAAACGTCTCAACTGTTCATTTCAGTTATGTTTTTAATGCAACATTATATCTATTTTGGGACAGATCGTACTTTTGAACCACAGCCAGATGACGAGAACGAGCTGGCACCTCCACTCCAAACTTACGCCCCACATCAATGGAAGGACAGGAAGTTTCAGCGGAAAAAGAAGGTACCCAAATAAAGGTATCCGACTACGTTAAAAGCACTGGTTATCGACCACATTGGCGATTTTTTTTTAAATTCTTGTTATGCCTCGCAGTTCAGACTTTCATAATCCCAAAACAGTTTATCGTTTCTAAGAAAAGGAAGGCCCGACCTATCATCCAGGGTCACCTATTTTTCAATTTAAAATTGTCTTTCACTTCAATTTTCTCAAAACTTCAATTTTCATAAAAAATTCTCCACCGTTCACGTGATACCTCAAAAACTAATAGAGGTATTTACATAAACGTTACAGCGTGTGTTTTAAATAATATGAGCAATGAAATGAACCGAAAGTTTGATTGTTGGTGAACTTTTTAGTTTATAGTAGTTTTAAGAATAATTTTGTGAATATATGGAAAAAAAGCATATATACGTGTATTTTTACACCTACCTTTTTTGGATCTCAAAATGCTTCTTAGCTTTTGGCCCATTTCATTCATCATTGTGCTCTGTAACTTGTGTAGCTGCATTACAATTTTGTATAGAGTGTTAATCATTTTGGTTCAATTTCAATTAAATTTATTACACATTTTTCTATTTTTCAAAATATATTACATTTTCAAATAATTTTGTTGTATTTATAGTACCAGCGGGTGACCGAGCTCCGCTCGGAGAAAACAGGTATCGAAGCTAGCTCGAAGATTTGAGTTTTCAATTGTGATTTATCAAAACAATACATGCCATAAGAAAATTTGTGAAACCATTGGTGAAAAGATAACCGGTTAAACCTCGGCTTTTCATCGTCCACCAGCGATGTCATGTCTTGATGTTCCACTGGAAATCCCCATCTTCTCTTCCATGGTCTCTTCCATGTTTGCTGACCATGCACGGAGCGCTTGGGTTCATATCACCACACGGGTTATGGATCATCCATTTCGAGATCAGTTCCTTGAGCTCCGGATCATCTTCTGGAAACTTTATTAGTTCGCCATATTGGCTATAGATGGCAGCACGTTACGGCTTGAAACCTATTAGCCATTATGACGAACTAATAAAGTTTGAAAATATCCTATCTGTAACTCCGAACTGCTCGACCGTAGCGCTTCAAAACCGGTGCCAATCGATTCCTCGTGGCCAAAAACCCCAGACCCCCAAGTTTACATGAGTTTATTAATTCTGGGGTGATTTTCGACTTGGCAACCATTCCTCGTATTATAGTATAAGATTATGTGTTATAATTGACACTACATCCAAAAACCCTTGTTTTAAATTATTTTTCAAAAATAAATTTAAAAAAAAATCTTCCTTCGAACGCAGTCGGATACTTTAAGACGTAACACAGATAAATTCAGATTATTTGTATCAACCAGATCCTATTTGTTATAATTATAAGATTAAATACAATGTGAATATTCTGAAAATGTTTTATAAAATGCATCGTTGAAATCACAGAGAAGATAAAATATTTTTAAGAATTTGAAAGTTGCTATTTCCTTTATAGCCAGCCTTTTATTTTACACGACACTAGATAATGTTACAGAATTGAACCATGAATTTCATTAGATCACCTCCCAATAAATGACAACTATTTCCACACAGAATTTTTGAGAAAGTGATCAAGAGTAACTTACTTTGTTATTTGAAGATCAATGAAATATATAATCCCATTCAAAGTGGATTAATACAAGTACATTGGGCAGTAGATAATCTCATTGACAATTTGAAGTTAGAAACGCATTTATTCACATCGTGGTCTTTTCTTCTTCTTCTTCCTTAAGGGCCGCGGTGTCTGCTGGTAAGGTCTCGGCTTCGGAATCGGAGGGTTTCAGGTTCGAGACTGGATTCCACCGAAGAACCGTCGTGTGAGGGGGTCTCTTGCACGTTAAATCCGTCAGGCCAAACGTCCTCCCGCTGGTATGAAGAGGGAGGTGCCAGTTCAGGTGTCGTCCTCGTCATCTGATCTTGGTTCAAAATGAAGAGGTCCGTCCCAAAATAGCCCTCGCGTTGCTTTAAACGGGACGTTAATATAACTAAACTAAACTTCTTCTTCTTCTTTTTCTTGATACTGTAAAATTTTATGATCAAGTTAAGGAACTGTAATTTAGTGGAATCTGCATGAACCAATCATTAACGAATTATATAAAACTCTTGTGTTCATCAAATAAGCTTTGTCAATATAAGATCAACATTCAATGTTTCTTACTTTCTCCTATAAATAGTATAGAAAAAGCATAGTATCGTCAAAAGAAATTCGAACTCTAGATTTGACGAATAACCATATTTTAAGGCCTTATCACACGGGGAAATTTCGTCAGCACTTTTCCGTTTCTATCCTCAAAAGCCGGTCAAGCAAGTTTCATAATTGACAACTTTTTCTAACCAGCTAGAAAATGCCCCCGGAAATATTGTCCACAAACGAAATTCAACCAATCATGTGAAGCTTTGAAATGACGTCACTTTCGTTGTGGTTTACTGACGGAAAGTGCCGACAATATTTTGCCGTGTGATAAGGCTTTTAGACTTCCGAAATCTCGAAATTTCTGATCTCGAAAAACACATTTTTTGGAAAATTTCCGCTTGTTAATTCAAAAACACTTTGTGATGGCCGATTGAAATTAGTGTACTGTTTTTACTCCAAATTTGCAGATTTCTATCAAATTTTGAGTAAAATCTACTCAGACGTAGTCCATTTGTCTGGCTATTCAAATGGAAGTCAATACAATAATTACAAACCGATTGTTTGGTTGGGGTTTAATGGCGCAAGAACCATATCTGATTATACTGCACCAAGCAAATGGTGAAACGAAAGCAGAATATTAAAGACAATTGAATATAAAATCTATGGTATCAACATAAAACTGTATGAAATATAAAACTTCAAAATCATGCAAGTGAAATTGGAATATTAACAAAGACGTTGTTAAGTGAAGATGTTAGATAATGAAACAGTGCACAACACAAAAGGTAAAAAGTGCTAAATGCAAGTATAAAAATGAATGGCTTTTAAAAAATTAAAAATATTTGGGTGGAATTTTTCATCCACCAAGTCTTGCAGAGTTGCTGATGATGTATGAAAGTAGTACATACGTTCAGGATTAAATACAGGGCATTCAGTCAAAATGTGTTTGGTACTATGGCAAGTAGGACACACTGGTGTCCTCTCATCCAAAATGAGATGCCTATGAGTGTATCTAGTGTGACCTATTCGGAGACGTGTCAGTTTGACATCGATCTCGAGTATAGGAAGAACAAGCCAAGAACCAACAAGCTTTGTCAATATAAGATCAATATTCAATGTTTTACATTACAGTTACAAACCGAAGAGAGCTGGTTAGATGAAATTCTGTGCACAAATTTAACTTTATTAAGTGCAGAACACCAATCGAATTTTGAGCTATATTCAATTACGGATTGATTGTCTGTTGATATGTACTGTTAGAAATATGTGAATGTGATAATTCATAAACGGAATGACTTAAATATATTAAATTAGGTATGGGATCAAAGAGAACCCTTTTTTTGAATGGCTGATTCCCATGTAAGCAATTGTCTCAAATATTGTATTAAAAATATTTATGTAGTGTTAAAATTGTTTTCTAATTATTGTTTTACCAGTTAGTTTAAACTATCATTGAATTTATTTTCTTATATGCGATGTGCTGAAACCAACTTTAAATACTTTAACCAAAAATAAAGAAAACTTTCATTTAGATTTTTTATGAATTTTATTTGTCACAATATCGGTTTCATAAGAATTGTTTAAACAGTAAATGTCTTTTACTTAAACATTTAAGAATTATGATAGCAAAAAATCGATTGAATACAATAATTTGAATTGGGTAAAACTAAGATTTTTGTCATAGAAAGGGAAAGAGGACTTACTACAGGATTATTTATAATCTGTTTCAAAAATGATAACTAAAAAAGTAAAAGAGTGATAATTTCATAAGCCAGATAAGAACTTCCAGACAGAAGTGTTCACTTTTATCAAGTGGTTATGTTACACAGCTACGGATCCAATCATCATGAGATCGAACCTCAAGAATATACAAAATCGTCAGCGATTATTGCTTCTCTGAGTTCCCAGAAAACTCACAATTTTTTAAAACGTTACAATTATTTTTTCAGTTGCTCCTTAACATAGCGCTGATTCATTTTAAATAAATTTTCATACTTGATAAGAATTTTTATTTTGTCTTCAATCATTTAAATTCTATTCAAAAAAGTTATTTTGCCACTTCATTTTTCTTTCCCAATTCATATGCTGGCAACAAAAATTTATGTCGGACTTCAAAACAGGCTTGATAGGCCGGATCTATGTTTCAACTCATCCAAATCATTTCAGTTAGTTAAAAGATTAGAACCCCATCTCATAAGAAAAAAGACTCCTTAATTACAAGTGAAGGAAGGAACTCCATGACGCCTATAGTTAACGCTGGTTGAAAACGATACTTGCATTGGCCCGAACATGTTTGCTGGGTATATATATATATATATACCCAGTCCTGTCCTGTCTCCCAGTCTTTTAGTCCTGTCGAACTAAAAGATTTCCTGCCGGCGAGTGCATTTTTGAAAAGTCTAAATTCTTCTTGGATATTTAAAAAGTTAAAATGAGAGATTTTTGATAGCATCAATTCAAGATAAAGATGACAATGCCGATGCCAAATAACCCGCGCTTTCTGAAGTTCCAGCGGTTCTGTGCACCCTCCCTAAAATATCTATTTGTAATGGTTGTAAATGCCTTGCCTAAGAGGGTATTTTTTTTATCTACATTATTATTTAATTTTCTGGTATTAAGTAGGATGCAAAATTTCTATATTTTTAATACTTTGGCTTATTAAAGAGAGGAAATTCTATTAGGATTGTTTCTAAAACTGGGCATGCTATATAGAATAAAAGTAATTGAATGATAGACTTGAAGAAAGAAAATTAGTCTTGGCTTGATTTAATATATGCGGGTCGCTGAGAACGTTATCGACAGCTGCTTTGACACAGGACTTAAAAGTTTATTAGGAATCTAGTAACAAACTCATATTATTTATATTAACCTGAAAAATAAAATTTTTTTTTCATCCACCATACTTCTAACTCGGTAGACCATTTTTAAAAAGGTTTCAGAGCATTAGATTTTTACTGGAATGCTGGATTGCAACTTTTGCATTGATGAAGATATTAACAATTGAAACATTATTATTTCAATATGAATTTTAGAAAATAAAAATTGTAGTTCAGATTTCGCGTAAGTTATTCAAGACTATGCAACATTTAAAATTGCAAATTGCTGTCATCACTCATCTGCTCTTGGATATTGACTCAAAAGTAAACAATGAAGAAAATGATTATGCTTCTTTGTTGTCAGTTTTCTAGATTTAATCAAATTTTTTTTCCATTGCCTTTTTCCTCGATTCTTGTGGGAAAATATTAATATAAAAACATTAAAATTAATTCATTTCACTTTGTTCATTGTTGACCCAGTTTGTGGGCACAAGCAACGTGCACGTTCAATATTTCAGTTAAGTTAGTTGTAACTGCTACAGGTTTTCTATTTTCATCTTTGCAAACATGGCGGACGCCGATGCTGATTGGGGTATGTTATAAGTTAAAAATTACAATATTTTGAAAACTTAATAAATAATTTTGTATACTTCTTCTGAATGACATCTTTATTTCTTTTATTTCAGAAAATGAGGATTTTGAGCCCGTGTTAAAGAAGCCAGTCATCACTGACAAATGGGAAGGTGAAGACGAAGATGATGATGTAAAGGTATGTTTCATTGCTTGTTTATTCAAATTCATATGGTAATGATCAGTGACAATGCTGTATACTTTGCCGCATTGATTAACTGACATTTGAAATAGGTATTTTAATGTTTAGACTTTTTCGATTTCAGATCTGTCTTATGATGATTTTATTAATGCGCAAATTCATCTTGCATCGTAAATCGTTGTCATATGCTAGCCGTCAATTAATAAATTAAGTTTTGTGCACTAAATGTAATATATCCAAGCAAAAGGTTTTTTTGATCTTTACTTATATCTGAATGCTTGAGAAATTTGATAGTTCAGAATCCATGACTCATGTTAGAAATCAGTGACCCTATAACCTATTACGGTAGCAACTTAATCGTGAAAAATATACCAGATATGTATTCCGATTTTTTTTCTCTGTAAAATTAACACGAAAATTACTTTGTTTAAAAATTGATCTTATAAAATAGATCGCATCTATATTTCATTTCTTTGTCGTGAAATGCTATGTTAATTCTTGCCAAATTCCAATTCTATTTTGAAAACATTTTTTATTAACTTTTAAGGTATGGATACTCAATAGATTGCAAATGAAAATACATCTATTTTATTAAGCATATAAGATAGGAACTATTTGAAAGAAAACAAATGAAAAGGAGGTTATCCTTTGCCTATAAATTAATGACATGTTGAAATATTAATTTCTACCAAATACATTATTTCATTTTGCTAAAATGACTGACTCAATGAATGACCAAATACTTTTTAAGAATGAAATTTTGTATTAATATTAAAAATGTTTATTACATTTCTGGCTATCAAGCTAAAAATTGATAAATTGTATTAAAAAAATTTTTCTGCATATTTGTGACACAGAGAAATGTCAAAAAGCATTCTCTATTATAACAAGTATCTATATAAGAGTCTTAACTACATTGTTGAAAATGTTTTGTTTGTTTTATATATGCTACAAGTTTTTCTATCTGCTAAAACTTGTATTGAAAGTGCATTGAATACTTTAAATTGAAATGCTGCTCATTATTGTCTAACATGGCTATGTTCAGATTCATGTGTTTTTTTTATTATTATTTAAAGTTCATGACAGATACCTTTGACTCTTAGTTTGTCTACAAATAATTGATGTATATATTTTTAAAAAAGTGTTGGTCATAACATTTGCTTGATTCTTATTCAAGCTTTGACTAAAAATTAAAACCATATATGACAAATTTACATTGTATTAAAATTCTTTAATTTAAATTTGTTTTCTTTGGTATTTAAGAAATATTGGAATTAATGAATGAAATGTACTAATGAGGTTCTTGAAGTAATTCTTATAATTCCCATTTGAAGTCTCCTAGCAATAACTTTTGTGATAATTTAGTAACGTAATATAGCCATAATTGAAACATGACAACAGCTTCAACTGAGCTGTTAAATTTATTCCAAATAGTTTATTTTGTTATTTATTGAAAACTAATAATTTTACTTTCATTTTTCTGAAATTTTAAAATATACATGTTTAATGTGATTGATATATTTTTCATTAAATCGTCTCAAACAAATATTGCATTACATTATTTTTGGTGATAGTTTTTTTTATATAAAAAGTTAAATTGAATGATAACATTATTAATATTAGTTTCATAATAGTTTTAGTGGTACATATATTTAAATAAATATTTACATATTTCATGTTCTTATACATACAATCTAAAATGTGAAATAGTTTGAAAACTCTTGTTATAAATTTAACTTTAATTGTGTTTAAATTTGCTGTTATATCCAAATTATTGGTTCTAAGTAAAAATGCTTTTAAAATTTCCAAAAAATTGCTCTATGTTTTCAGATATTGAGAATTAAAAACTTTTAATTACAAGTACTTAAAACTTTCTATGCAAATATTTTAAATGTAAGGTCAAATTATTATACTAACATTTAAAAAACCATTCTTGCCTATTAGATTTTGTTGGAAATAATTTTGTGACTGAAGCTACTTGAATTTCTAAGTACAGTGTAATTTTCAAATTTGTTAATGATCTCTTAATTGAAGATTTTGTGATTGTTTAAGCTGTATAGGTCATATGCAATCTTACAATTACTGAACATTACAATTAAAAATCAAAATTCTGTTTTGCATTTTGAATGGCTTTTTCAAGCTTATTAGTTTCTGTTTTTAATAATTAAAAATTTCTCTTTTTGACAAGTTTCTTTTTATATAGAAATTTTTCCACTTGCTTATTTATTATTATTTTGTATTATAGGACAATTGGGACGATGAAGAAGAAGAAGGAAAAGAAGAAAAACCTGAACAAAACAGTAAGTTTGAAATTAGCAATCACTCTAATTTCAATTTCACTTTTTCATGGTTGTTTATAAATTAAGCTTACAATATTTGGTTTGATTAGACATGCATTGCCTTTGACAAAATAAATAAGTAAATAATGAAGATGTGAATTAAAATTTTATAGTTTCTTGTCATCCCTGTTTTAAAAGTTATTTATACATTGAGGTTGCTGAGTTAAAGGGTTGACTAATCAGGGTGTGGCCGTCTATAACACTGTAACATCTCATTCATCTTTATATATATATATATAATATAATATTGAATTTTCAGTATTTTTTAAAAAATTGTTTCTTTAGGGTGTGACCCTCTATAACACTGTAACATCTCATTCATCTTTATATATATATATAATATAATATTGAATTTTCAGTATTTTTTTAAAAATTGTTTCTTTAGTAATATCATTCTTGGAAAAATTCATGTTCTTTCGCTTTAAATTAAGCTTTTCAAATCTGTAATATATCTTTATTGTGTTGTACATTTGAGCATTAAAATAGCATTTGATTATACCATCCAAAACGAGTTTATCTGTCTCTCCAAGGAATTTGAGAGTATATCCTATGTGTTATTCAAAATTATTAGCTATCTCATTGCAAGCTCAAATACTTAGTCATTGTGCAGTATATATATATAGTGTAATTTTTTTCTTTTTAAAGATAATACTGTATTACTATTAAAATAAATAGCCTACTTTAGATACAAATAACAAAACAGATAAAAAGTAACAAACAAAATAACTTAGTAAAGCAGTGGGACCAAAGATGATTTATTACTTAATTTTAAAAGATGAAATTTCATAACAATTGTAATCATCAGTTTTAATTGATAATATATAAAACATTTCTTGCAAAGATTTAAGTTTGAAGTTTTCTTAATCTCAGAGTGTTAATGATGATTATGCATTTTAACGTGAGTGAAATTCATTTATATTTATTGTGCTTAGTAATATTTTATATCTATGCATATCTTTTAACTTAGCATTTTTGTATCTCCCCCCCCCCCTCTATACTTGAAAACAATATTGATACATCCCAATGTGTTATGTCTGCACATGAAAAAAGTATGTGTTATGATTTAAGTGCAGATGTTAAGAATTCACTTGCTAAGAAAAAGCTGAGATAAATGCAACATTGTTTCATATTTACGCTATTTAGATCATGGGAATCAGTTTTTAGAGATTATTGAAAATTCTTTCTTAAAACCTACCATGTTCAAGTAATGATTTAACCTGAATAAGAAAACTGAAATTTAGAGTAAAAAAAGTATGTGGGGAAGGGCATTCAGAACTTATATAATTTGAGAAAGGCATTTTTTGTGAATTTTGTTGGAATAGTATGTATTTTTCTCATGTATAAAGTAAAAAGCATCAGTATCAAAAATACATACCATTCAGAAGTTAAAAGTGAAATTTGAGTTCATGTGATTAGAAAATAACTTGTTCATATTATTTAGCAGCCTCTGGATTCAATTAACTAGCAAATAAGATATATCAGCAAGATTATTGTATTATATATAATGATGGAGTTTGGTGAAAGCTTAATGTCAAGTAAAACAAGGTCTGCTATATTATGTAAGTGCTAAAAATAATTGTTTTAAGAATGCAGATGAATTGGAATTATTATACACTTACAAAAAAAGGGGAGGGGGGCTCTGCATGCTAGATTTTTGGTATAAAATAGATCTAAGAACTAAATAAAAAAAATTCTTTTATATCATTGCTTAGTGAGCATGATGAAATAAAAGTAATTTTAGACAGATTACATTTTTGGTATTCAGCTGAGCTTTTTCTTGGTTATTAAATGTCTTGTTGACTGTTTTTTTTAAACTAATTGTTTCTTTTATTTTGTAATTTGTAGATATGACACATTTCCACAGAAGGTTACTTTGACATATTTGGAATTACATTTTATCATGCTGGAGATCAATTAACTTTCTTTTAACTAATAATTCTACAATATTTTTAATATCTTAATAACATTTTTGTATAAATATATTCCTTTTATTGTTTAACTACTCATGCTTATTTTATTTTTCAATATTTATTTTTATTATAATTCGTCATTTTATGAAGTCCATTTTTTTCCTAAGTCAATGTCATATCTAAATTTACAAAATATTTTCAGTATATTTCTTTTGAATATTTACTATGTTGTTTTGGAAAGTTGATTGCAAAATGCATCGGTTGATCTGTCTAATGTGTTGTATTGTCCTTTAATTCTGCCAAATATATGCAGAGTTTTCAAGTCAATTTAAAGATATATAGATTTAAAAAATTACTTTGAGTAATATTGTTAAAAAAGGCATAATTCATATCCACACTACAGATTGTAGAAGGTAAATTTTAAATTTCAAAAATTTAATCTAACCATTAAAAATATTTTTTTTGTGTTCTTTGATTGTTAATTGATTGTTTAAAATCTTCCATTTTTAGAAAGCCTTTCTCCTATTTTTTTTCTAAATTTTGTCTGCACTGGCTCTCTTATCCTCTGTGCGAATAACATGAATTTCTTACTTTTCATAATTTGATTTGAATGGCTTATATATGAAATCACATTATGTTATCCCACTACTTAAAACTTGGTAATTGAATCTTAAGCACCAATGCTTTAATTATGATCATCTAGTGTATATCATCAAGGAATATAATATATGATGTATGTATTGCTCAGTTTTGAATAAATTTAGTATTAAATTTATTGATATTAAATAATTTGTGGTTCAAAAATTTTAATTTATTCATGAGTATGTATAGTGTCTATGCTTTAACATGGAAAAAAGAATTTTTTGAAACAAATTTTGCATTTTTCTTAATTTATTTATTGTAATAAAATTTTTAATAGAAAAAGTTTAAAAAATAAAATACAAATATTTTTGCATCAAATTGATGACTAAAAGAATGACCTTTTTTTTTTGTGTGTGTGTGAATTTTATTTTGGAAAAAATGAAATTTTCATTTATGACAGGACACATATTAACACAATTATGACCTAATGAACAAGTGATTTCTATACATACCAAGTTCGTGATTTACTTTTTATGCAGATGAGTTCAATCTTAAGATGGGTGTGATTTAGAACATTTCTTTTTTTTTAATTAACATGATGAGATCAACTTCTAATTATAATTTAGTGTTACTATATATTGATTATACTGTAATTATTAATGCCTATAAGTACATCAAATAGTACATTTTTCTTTAAATCAGTTATTTTTTCTCATGTATACTTTCTTTAAATTTGAGAAATGAAAGACTCAAATTGTATTGTTTTGAAAAATTGCTTGGGCTTTAAGACATATAAGGTTATAATAAATGAATTTAATTTCTTTTCCAGTGGTTGCTGTACAAGCTAAGAAAAAGAAATCTTTAGCTCAAATAATAGCAGAAAAAGAAGAGAAAAAGAGAAAAGAAATGGAAGAGAAAATGAAACTGGTAAATATGATTTCTGTTTAGTATTGCTTTCTAGTGTTAACAAAATGGTTAGTGAAATTTTGACCAGGTGTACAAATCTTCAATTTCAAATAAATTCAAAAATTATCAATGTTATTCTATGCCTAATAGAGCAAAAGTTTTGAGAATAGTACTCTTTTAACTTAAAAACTGTTTAATTCAGCAAATATAGAGAGTTAATTTTTTTTTATAATTAAAAAAAAAAAAACTAGCAAACTTGTATTTGTCGAAGCTGAATGAGTGAGAAATAGTTTGTGTAGAAATTTTAGCTATGTAATGAAAAATTATGGAAAATTGCTAGAAAAAAAAGTGGTGGCAGAGGTGCTATGTACAGAAAACTACAAAATACACTGAAAATTCCTTTTTCTTGTCTCTTTGTTCATGTCAATGCAGATAATAGAAGCGTGGTTTGGGAGAATAAAAGAGGATGATTATTCTCTAGCATGACAAAAAAATCCCTGGAGTCGCTCCTTGTAACAAAAATGAATATTGTGATATCAAGCTAAACAGTGGTGGTTTGAAAGAAAACAAAAATGCTTACTATTTAATGAAACAAAGTTATGAATATTTAATAAATAATGTTAATTTATTTGATCAACGAAATCACTATTTGTGATTTAAAAGGATATTTCATGTATTTAGTCATAATAAGTGTTTAAAATAATTTTGAATAATATTTGTTTTAATTAGTTAAAATTCTTTGGAAATATCTATTCTTCAAAGGTTTGTTGATGTATGTAATATATCAGTAAGAAATACTACTGAGGACTGGATAACAAATGTTAGAGGATATGTTATGTGGAGGCAATTATGATTTTGTGTATTTTATTTACAATTGCAAACAGTTTTTAAGTTTGTATGATTTAATATACAAAATTTCACTTGTAATCCTTTGTGCATTAACTAATAATGTAGTAGTATATTAGAGAAATGGAAGGCATAAAATTTTCCCACTATGTCAAAATCTTTATTCTAATGATGTTTCCCCATGATTTGTGCAGAGCTGGATTTGCGTTTTAGTTATAATTTAGGTTCTTTTGTTGGAGGGAATAAAAAATTGTCCGAGTACAGACAATCATATATTCTAAATGTAATTCTTATAAATTGATTTGTAAAAGGCTTCGTATCTCAAATAGTTAGCATCTTTACATCAATTTTTTAAATTTCTATGACGAGTTGAATAAAATCCATTCAAAGAAAATGTGTCTGTCTTGTCGTCTGGATATAGGTTAATATGATGACAACAAACAGGAGAAAACAATCTGGGTACAGTTTGATACATATATTTAACATCCAATGTGCAGTGTTCGAAAATAAATATTCCAAGGGGTTGGCTATCTGTTGATTTGTACTTTCATGTATATTTTAAAGCGATAAAGTCTCAATACTCTGGTACAATGTTTGAAAATTAAACCATAAGTGTAAATACCCTTAAGTTGTGTATATATGTTATTATTTGTTATGCTGAATGTATCCAAGCAATAAAAAATTTCTCATTTGTTTTTCAGCTAGAAGTAAATAAAAAAGAATTAACGCCAGAAGAAAGGTTGGCGCACAAACTGAAGCAACAAAAACTCCAGGAGGAGGCTGATCTACAACTAGCAAAAGAGACATTTGGTTAGTTTTCTTCTGACTTTGAATACTTATAAAACAAATGTGACACATAAGGACTATGTTTTCTGCTGTTGAAGTGCTTTGTTATATTTAATATTCATGTATGTAAGTATCATTCATATGTAAACTCATTAAAATCTTTTTTCTACTAATGTGGTTTTGTGTCAAATTATTAATACAAAAATTCCGTAATTTGTTAGGAAGTGTGGGACATTCAACACAAGCACTTCTTCAGCAAAAGCACGGTCATATATTATCATTTACTTGATTAATGTAACTGTTTTTAGGTAGTAACATTTTTATACATTTTCTTTTTAAATACTCAATTATGAATAATTATTTACGTTTTCAAACTATCGTAAAATTTGAAATCTTATGACATTCAGTTTCCAGGTAACTACATATAAATTTTTTCTGAATTCGTTCTTTATAATAAAATTCACTGTTTTTCACAAAATACTGATTATAATTTAAAATTGTACAAAGAACATGCCAGTCACATTATCTTAAAATTTTCAAAAAAAATGTGAAATTATCTAAAGAACCTATGTTTAATAAGAAAATGAAGTACACGTTGTTACATTATTGGACCGATATTTAAAATTCAATATAAAAATATGTATCAAATATCAGTTTGAATTATTATATTTCAATTTTATTTTAAATTATTTTTGCTAACAAAGTAATAAGTGAAATTCGATGTTGATTGATATTGTTTATTTCTGATCAAAATAAAAAACTAGATTTTTTCACTTCAAATTTTAATTGCAAAACTAAAATAACATGCAATATTTTTTAAATGTATTCAGTAATTTGTAAATATATGAATTTATGGCTTTAATTTACATATTTATATGTGTAAGTCTTTGAGTGAACGAAAATAAATTTCCTGCTGCAATTAAAATTTCTTATTGAACCAGAATAATTAAAAATTTTCATTATTTAAATACTGGACATTTCAGTAGTTGATGCACATAATTATAAAATGGTATGATTAAACTTAATATTCAACATAAAGTAACTTGTCAGATTGTCTTAGTAAATCCTGTTCCCTTTAATTTTTTTCTTCCTTGGATATCCAAGTTGATTTGATTGATTACATTCAAATTGGCCAACCCCATTTCTAGATAGTTACAGTAGATCTAATTCCTGAATACATTATTTTAAAATCAAGGTTGAAAAAATAGTTATGCTAAATGAAACTACAGATTGAATATCTGTAAACAAGAAAACTCTTCAATCTGTCTTATAAAACTTGAATAATGAAATTTATTATTTCAGAAGATAAATTTTATATATAATCGGGGGAAATAATATGTAAAACTATTATCTTCTTTATAGGTGATATGTATCTATACTTGTAAGATCTACATTTTTGCTTTTAACTGATTAAAGCTGCTTCATTGTAAATAATTACAATTTCAATGCAGCTCTTTGTTGAACTGATCTGTCACTGTAGTAATCATTTGTTAATAATTTTACTTTCAAGTCCCATTTAATCATCTAATGTGAAAAGAATAATTAGACTTTTCGCTAGAAAAAAAAAATAATAACTGCATAAAAAATCTACAAAAAAGAGAGGAGAATTTTTCTCTTCAAATAAATTGTGGTTGCAAGGCACCTTCTCATTTTCTCTTTAGCACTCACCCTGCAAATTTATTACACTTTGATTAGATTTTTTAACTGTCATAAGTACATTCTGCTCTGAAATATCTTTTTGAGAGTATTCATTCCTGTCTGACATTCATTGCATTATACTTAAGAGAGTATATATATTTTTTTTGAAGTCATTTAATGATTTATATTTTTAAATTTAGTTATTTTGTAATAAACAGGTTTTAAGTGTAGTACAAATTATGGAGTGGGAAGAGGACATAGACTTAAGTTGATGTAAAACTTGCAGAGATTGAAAGTTTGCATATATATATATATATATATAATTTTTATTAATGATAGGTTATATATGTTGAAACTCAAGATTTTTGACAAAGGATCAATTTTAATGCTTTTTTTTTATTCAATTTAATATATTTTCTATCTATTAATGTAGCTAATAGTCTGATATTGTAAATATATGCAGAATTTTTAGATCTATAATATCTGAATATTCATTAAACCTGGATTATTCTAAAGGATATCTAGCAGACAATGGAAATAAGAAAAGTAGTTGCTGTACATCTCTTGAGCTTTGAAATTCTTATTTACTAACAAACAATAATTATTTAAATTTGCTGACCCGATATATTATTTGATGAATGTTGATAATTTTACTGCTTGGGAACTTGATGATTTTAAAGACACATATTTCAAATTTAATATATTCCAGCAAACTAATTTATTTGTTTTAGATGAAGGTTTGTGTAACCTAGTTTGTTCTTTTTCATTCCAAATTTTAAAAGATAGGGGATGGGGGGGATGGAAAAAATAAATTTTTTTTTTCAGGGAACCATGCTTAAACAAGTTCGATTGCTAGTAAGGATTATCTATTCTTTTGTTGATAATGAAATTTGGTTCTCAAAATTATGAAAATTATTATAAAAGCAATTTTTCTATTGATAATTTTATAGTTATGAATAGTATCTAAATATATTCTTAAGGAAGCAAATTTGCATTTAAATTGTAAGTTTATTCATTATTTCATTAATTTCCATTAGCTGGTACTTAACACAGAAATAATCCTGATTTGAGAAAATTTAACCTAATTTTTAAAAACACTAGCTGTTTGTAAAAGCTTGCTCCAATATTTTAATTTCTACTGACAATATGACTTTTAAAAGCCCTTCTTTATATATCAGTGTATGTGTTAAGAAATTAATTTTATTATTTAAGAGCTTAATTAAAAGTACTTGTGATTGCTCATATTTGAATTGGTAAGTAAGCAGTACTTATTTTGTAAAATTCTGTTTTCTACATAAATAATTTTTTTTTTTTTTTTTTTTAAAAAAAAAGAGGAAACATGAGAAACTTTCTGTAAAATGCTCCTCTTTATTTTCATGACATTAGGAGTAATTTATATTACCTATTTTTTTCTCTTTCCTTTATAAAAAGATCTTGTGAATCAATCATGCGGCAAAACTTTTGAATAAGCGATAAATCTTCAGAATGAAATAAAATAACATAATTTTTAAAAGTATAACCATTAAGTAAAATTCTCATTGTAGAAGTGCTGTATCTAATTTCCATGTTCTATGTCACAAAGGACACAGAGCATAGTGGGTCACTCCTACCCAGAGTGACCACTATGCTTTGTACCATTTGTGACATAGAGCATGGAAATTAGATACAGCACTTCTACAATCTAGTTATGCAGAATTTGAAATTTTTTTCAAACTGTACTGACGGTACTCGCTTTTCATATCAGGAATCTAGAACAACTATCGAGAAACCAGTAGCAGCAAATTATTTTAAAGGTCAATTTTAAAAAGATTTGCTGTTGAATGTATCTTAAGACTTCTGCTTCTAATATAATATAATTCTTCTTTATTGAAAATATTTCTATTATTATGAATTTTGTAAAAAATTTCTTTAATTGTAATACTAGGCCTTAATAAAATTTTTAACTAAAGGTAGTTAGTTTTTTCTGTTTTTAAATTCTTTCTGTAATAATTATACAATTTATACTTTTTACCTATTTAAGGGAGGGTGATCTGCTACATAAATTCATGCATCATTTCTTGATGTTTCTTAATTTAAGAGTTTTTACATTTATTTCCAGTTTTATACAACCTTTTGTTCCGGAATTGCTTGTAGTAATTATTAGGTGCAAACTAAATTTTTCTGTTTAATTCATTTTTCTTTCTAAGAGTTGCATCATAGTGGTAAGAGAGTTGTTTTATTGAAGTTAAACTTGTATTTCATGTAAGTTCATGTAAAATTTAATTGTGGATCAGGTGCTCTCGTATTGATTTGCTGTGTATTCATGCAACTATATGATCAAATCCTCTGTTGTTGTGCATATTTATCATCTAATTACCAGATAAAATTGTGCCTGCCTTTTCTGTAATATACTTCCAAAATAACAGATTAATCAAATAATTTAGCCAATTCTAAAGAAGCTTTTAATTTTAACAAATGATTTAATGAGATTTGTAAAATTTAAAAGAAATTTTTAAAAAGTATCTTTTTTTGAAGATTTCTCAAGTGAAAAAATATGTATATAAAGAGTAACTATGATGGGGGAAAAATGTTTATTTTATAGGTTAGCATAACTTTGTAATAACTTTTTCTTTAGAAGTGACATTTTTATTGCATAGCAAAATTGTTATGAATTAATTTTATACAATAATTTATTTTTATTTTTTCATGTCCTAGGTGTCACAGACACAGTCACAAGTATAGACCAAATGAATCCTTCTTCAAAAGAAGATTTTGATAATTTTAGGAAACTTCTTGTAGAAAAAATTACACAGAGTGAGGTAGGTAATCATGCTTTTCAGCTGTAAAGTTTTCACACTTTTGTCAAAACTTTTAAAATATTATTATTTTTTTTTTTACAATCTACTTAATACTGTCTTCTTATTTTTATGTTGATTATTTTGTTTCCATTCATATTTAATCAAACTTTGTGATTTTTGTGTAATTTTTTTGATTAAAGTGATTTTTCTTCTCCCTATAGAGCTCACCACATTTTATCATTTTCCTGGAAGATCTATGTAGAGACCTGTGTATAAATCGTAAGAAGTTTTTTATAAAAATTATTATTACTGCAAATTTCTATTCATGAATTTTAAATTAAATAAAAATTAATTCAATCAATTTGTGAGAAACATTTTACTCATATATATGTATTTCTTTTTTTAGTTTCTCCAGACGATATAAAGAAAATAACAAGCGCTCTTAATGCATTAGCTAATGAAAAAGTAAAAGCTCAAAAGGTAAATTTAATTTACTTAAAAGATAAGATTTCTGTATAGTAAAATTTTCCTTTCTTGTGTTTGGTTTCAATATTTATATATTGAAATAAAAATTTTAAGGCTTAACACAAGGCATTTTGAATATTTAAAAAGCATTCATGGTGTTTATAATTCACATTTCCTATGAATGACTACATTAACATTTGCTGCTATTGTAAGATAGTTTGCATCATTCAAAATGTAAACCTTTGCCTCTCCTCTATTAACTTCCTTGTAGTTCAACCAAAAAACCTGTTTTTTTTTAATGCTAAAATTAAGATAAATATGAAGTAAAAGAAAATCCATCCCTTCATTAAATTTTTTTTTTTTAAATTAACAGGGAAAAATAATTTAAAAAATAAGTTCTTTCCATTATTTCGAAAATAAATCTGAGCAGTAAACAAACAAAATAATCTCATTTAGACTTCAAAATATGGCTAGTATTGCAGCATATACTGGTTATAAAATAATACATTTGGGAAAATATAAAAACCTTTTGAAGAAAAGCACAGCAATCAAGCATGTTGCATCTAACTGCATAAATGATGTATTTGTTTTATAAATAAGACTTCAAATTTTAGCAAATGATTGTCTGAAATTTTCATTTGTTGTTTCCACATAAATTATACCCTAAGATATTAATTATTTAATTGTTTGCCTGACTATTTTAAAGAAATAAAGCTGTCACGTATGTTATTTTTGAGATATATATATTTTTTTCATTTGAAAATGCTTGTATTTAGAATTAATGTTTTCCTCCTAAAGGTGGTGGTGCTATATTAAATGTTACTGTATATAATTACTTGTTATACTGATAAAGTTTCATTTTTGTTTCAGGCTAAAGCTGGCAAAAAGAAGTCTTCTAAAAAGGCATCTCTAAATATAGGTAGAGATGACTTTACAATAGTAGATTACGCAGATGAATTTGAAGACTGCATTTGATTCTCTATTATCTATTGAACTGTTAATAGTAGAGTTATCTGTCTCTCCAAAACTGTGCTTGTAAATTTTCAATAAATTTGTAAAAAAATCTGATCTTAATAAAATGTCTTTCATTAGATCATAGTATCAAGCATGTGTACAATAAGCTTGTTAATTTCAGTCCTTTTAATTTGAAAAATATAAAAAAAAAAAAAAAAATACAGCCAAAGAAATTGTAAAAATTTTTGGTTAATTTCATTAGTATTATTAAAAAAGCAATTAATTTATTCTTTCATTTTATCAAGTCTTAAAAATTGTTTAAAGTAAAATTGTAGCCCAAAGGCATATGGATTTTAAGAAGTTTTTAAAATTAAGAATTCATATTTAACTAGTTTTGAGTTACAGAACCTTTGTCCTTATTTTTAAAACAATTCTATTTGACTGCTGAAACATTTCTTTTGCAGAAAAAATATTATTCTGTTATTTCATTGTCCATGTATGTGAAGAATACTAAGTTTCTTTCAAATAGTTCTACAACATTAGAAAATAATTCATCACCATCCCCCAAGACATAAAAAATCGTTCTATTAATACTGCCTATATTGAAAATAGCTTAAATTTGTTATTTGACTTACTTTAAAATGAGACAAAGAAGAAAAAAAAAGGAGAGAGAGAGGGGGGGGGATTTCACTAAAGTTATGTTAATATAGGTTATACTATATAGTTAAAAATCAATCTATGATTTGTTCAAGATTGACCGAGATATTTTTAAAAAGAACAGAACAGCAAATGTAGTGTTGAATCTTGTTCGTTCTAAATGGACTAAATTTATGAATGATATTTTTAAATAAACTATCCATATAGCACTTGTACATAGATAAATAATGAATTTGTAAAAATATTTTCAAACAAATTTTGATTTGGAGTTTTTAATGTCTTGATGCAGGAGTGTAGAAATTTTATTTTAAATATGTATGCATTTTATTCAGATGCCAATTATTACAGCACTTGTTTTAAAAAAGCATCTGTAACATATAATAAAGATATATAAAAAAAATTTACATATTATGTCAATAATTGGCATTTTTTTAATAATAAAGGAGAATGTGTGTGTTGGAACTTTATATAAGATTATTTCTGAGTAATAATCTTATGTAAAAATTATTACTCAGAAATGCTAAATTTTACATAAATATATTTTGGAAGATAAAGAACTATACTTTAAAATGACTTTTATTAACCCTTTGCACTCGAGGGCTCTGGAGCAGAACCATTTAAAATTGGTCTTCGAACTCGAGGGCTCCGCTAAGGAGGCAATGCAAATAATTTTCAGTTTTTAACATAAGAACAAAAACAAATCGTAAAAACTAGTTATAGGATATTTCGCATCACACTTTGGACAATTACAAAATGTAATAATTTTGTAATTTTTTAAAAATATATCATAACATTTGTATTCATAAAGAATTAAAAAAAATAACATACAACAATGACTTTTTTTTTAATGCGTATGGGAAACTTACAAGTGAATATGATCTTTTCACTAAAATCGCTTCGAGTTGCTGGTAATACGAGTGAAAAAAAACTTTGAGTGCAAAGGGTTAAGATTGAAATGAATTAAAAATTGAGAGAAATTTTGGTATATAGTTAGTTCCTAAAAATATGATTCCAAAAAAATTAAAATTGTTTTTTGAATACCAATAGAATTGTTTCGTGAATTTGGGTTCTTTTTAAAAAAAATAGCTATTAGCTTAATTATCAACAATGGATTTCATAATTATACTAATGAAATGTTGAATTCCTTAGCTTAATTAAGCAGAATGAAATGTTACCATTTCTTCATTGATCTGTCAAATATTTAATTATGTGATTTTCTTCATTTTTAAAAGCGAAGGAAAAAGCTAATATGCGGATTAAGAAAATGTGATATGAAAGTTAGGAGACATAATTAAACAAAAATAAGTGCTTTGATGTCATGGGTTAAGATGACTTATAAACACAATGAGCATAAATCTATAAAACAGTCACAGTTTTAAATTCTGACAAAATTTGTAACTTAAAAATATTTTCTTGAGTGAATCATGAGCATTCAGGTCATGTATAAGAGATTTCAGTAAAAGTAAACACAACCAATATTCTTAGTGAGCCAGTTGGTCACCAAAGACAGCTACTTCAAAATATAAATATGAAGTATTTATTTTTTAAAGTTAAGCTTCAGGATAACTAATTAAAACTTTTTAAAATTCATCCAAATAAAACTTATAGGAATTGACAACAGCATCAGATAATATATATTGAATAAATATGCCCTTTATTTTTTAAAATGTCAATGAAAAATTCTTTAATAAAGAAGAAGCTAAAAATTCTCTCACCACTGCTAATATAATTTATAACTTAAAAGTCGGTAATATGAATTAAATAATACCTTAACTGCACATTTTTCAGCTATCTAATTATACTATATCCTTGGTTTTAATTAATTCGTTTAAAAATCCATCAAACGCTTGAGATATTTATAGGTTTCATATAATTTTTTTATATTATTATAATATTTATGAAATATTTAATCTTAATCGAGAAACATGGTTAATCAATGCAAAATCATGTTTAAGCACCACAATTAAGTACAATAATTCTGTATGATTTTTTTTTCTTCTTTTGTATATGTGTGTGTTATTTTCTTTAACTCATACAATTTTCTAACCAAACAGTGCATTTTTAATATTTTCTTAAATCTAATAAGGAATACTTCATGTCTATGATAATAGAATAATTGTATTATGCTAAAATTTATCATTACTTTTTGTATTCACTCCACTTAGCTACAAAACATGCAACCATCAACTTTTAAACTTATTACGAGAGAGTAGGTATTCATTAATAATTTATATTTCATTGAGTTAATAGAAAGCCAACAATGAAAGTATTATTAGTATATAAACTAAAAATTAGAAAACAACATTTGAACAGATATAACGAAATCTAAGTAAACTGTGGTTATCTTATGTAGTATGTTTTTATTATTATGAAACTAAATAATTAAAAAAAATATTTATTATAGAAATAATTTACAATTTAATTTGTACATTTAATATAAATTTGATGAGTTTATAGTTCTATCAGGCAATTTATTTGATAGCATTGTTTGCAATCAAGTCGAGGAGATATGGATATTCGTTTCCCTTTAACATATCGTCTGCCAGTTTTAATTCTAACTCTTTAGCTAATATATACTTTGCTTTCAAGTTGGAACACCAATTCAGTAACAATTTAATGTTCTCTTTTGTATTTGGTGATTTAGTTCTCTCATCCAATTTCTGATACCTGAAAATATATTTGGATAATAATTTGATTGAAATTAAACTATTGCATTAAAAAAAAACATCATATAAAATACTTTTTTTAAAGATAAAAATGAAACTGAAAAAAAAAATTAGATTCAATTACTACCAAAGGATAAAAAATTGCATTAAAAGCAAAGACAAATTAGAATCACTTGACAATACAATGTCAGAAATAATCTCATTTCTTTCAATTTAGTTTAGTTATACTAATGTTCCATTTTTAAAGCAACCTTAGGGCTATTTCAGGATGGTCCTTGAACCGCTGTCAGATGATGAGGACAACACATGAGCTTGCACCTCTTCTCCAAACTTCCCCACCACAACAGAATAGTCAGAAATAAATATTATTGTAAACCAACACTCAATTAGACTATAAAATTTCCCTACAATAATTTGTATAGATATGAAGAAATCTTAAATATAATACAGAAGCTTCATGTATATTTTTGTTATTATGAAACCAAATAAAATTATTAAACATATTTATTACAGAAATAATTTACAATTTAATTTGAACATTAAATATAAGTTATTTGAATATCTTTGGTTTATCAGGAAGTTTATTTGAGAGTATTGTTTGCCATCAAGTCATGAAGATATGAAGATGTTTCTCCCATTAATATTTCACCTAACATAAGAGATAATCCTAACTCTTGAGCTAATGTATACTTCGCTCTTGCATTGGAACACAAAGTCAGCAACAACTTAATGTTTTCTCTCGTATTCGCTGATTTAGTTTTGTCATCCAATTTTTGATACCTAGAAATATATGCAGAAAATAATGTGATGGAAGTGAGACTGTATGACATATAAATATTTTTTTTTATAAAGTAATAACCATATACAATATTCTTTTTGTGATGAAAGAGAGACAGAAAGTTATGTTTGGATTCAAGAAATAACTAGAGCCTGATTTATGACAAGTATAGCAAATTTGCAGGAGATGCAAAGGGCAAAAGACAGATTGGATTTTTTTAGAAACTATTCATGGTTTTTAGATGTATTGTCAATAACAAACACTGTAAATACAAAAAAAAGTTATTTGAAAATATAATTTATTTTGAGGAGTGGGAAAATGTGTGGTAAATTTTAATGAAATTCAACAAAAACGGTGAACACTCTGCGCAAAATGGTAATGCAGCAATGCTATTTTTCTTTGACCACAAGTTACAGAATATAATGATGAATGAAATGAACCAAAATTTAGGAAACATCTTGAGATGCAAAGAAGTGATGGGTAAATAATATGCGTATATACTTTTTTTCCCATCAATTAACAGCTTAATTCTTTTAAAAGCGTCTCTAAATGAGAAACTATTTCACTGACAATAAAACTCTTGGTTCATTTCAATACCATATTTTTTAAAACACACTATCAAATTCTTATGTAAATATCTCTTTTAGTTTTCGGGAAGTCTTGTTAATGGTAGATAATTTTTATGAAAACTAAAGTTCTGAGAAAATTGTAGCTAAAAACAAATTTTAGCTGAAAAAATATATGACTCTAGATCAGTGATGGGGAAACTACGGCCCGCGGAAAGGTTTAATAAGGCCCGTTTAAGAGTGCCGTCGTGAGAATGTTTGAACGTATATAATGAATATATGTATATGTTTATAGAACACATAAATTTTTTAACGATTAAGCATTATTCTTTGGCCCGCTATGATCGTCTCGTTATTACAAATGGCCCGTCTTAAAAAAAGTTTCCCCACCACTGCTCTAGATGATAGGTCAGGCCTTCCTTTTTTTTAGACAGATCACGTAGCATTGATGAGCCCGAAATGTCTCCATTGCATTAACAACAATCCCGCTGGAAATCATTACAATACACTTCTCCGGAGTATTTGGCCTAATGTGGTGGAACGGCGTATCGGATTTAAAAAAAAAAAAAATCTGAATTTGCCGGAGATCTATGTATTCATTTCTTTGCCCACTAATACCAGGAGGCAAAAGTTTTTATACCAAAAATCGCTACTATAATACACATTTTCTCACTTATTGAGTACTAAGTCCTTAATATAACTCAAGCCTTGTAGAATGTGAATGCGGCCACAGCTCGATAAATCATACAAACAGTTGCCGGTAACGTGTCGAGTTAAAATAGAAGGCTTTATACTGGTAGTTTATATAATGCACTGAACGTTTCAAAAATTTATTAAAGAAAAGTGAGTTAAAGGTCATAAACTGTTTAACTTTTAAAAATAAATTCTGTAAAGCCTGACTTAAATACCATATACAAAATTTTTCGTCTATCACCCATTTTGAAATGTTCACGGCGAAAATTAAAATGTTCATTAAAAAAAAATACCATTAAGAATAATTTATGAACACTGTATGTACTGTACAGTTATATTAGAAGTCCATTATATGCTTATGAAACAATGAACAACGAACAGAACGCTACTTTTTTTCTAGGTACAACTTGTGTGGTGGTCGTGGGTCTAATGCCACTTGGTCTTAGAAAGCCCGAATGAGCGGAACTCTTTCGAATGAAGGCAGAAGTGTGCGCCTAACGAGCACCGTTCAGGTGAAAGCACGACTTTGCTCGAACACACAGGACACAACCCTTCTTTAGGGGGCGGTCGAACTCATTCATCCTTTCGCAAGTCAGAATTTAGATCCAAATCAGAGACCGACTCATCCCTGATTCAGTACCCCCAGAGGATTAGTTTAGTTATATTAACGTCCCGTTTAAAGCAACACGAAGGCTATTTTGGGACGGACCTCGTAATTTTGAACCAAGATCAGATGACGAGGACGACACCTGAACTGGCACCCCCCTCTCCACACCACGCCACACCAGCGGGATGACGTTTAGCCTGACAGATTTAACGTGCTAGAGACCCCCTCACACGACGGTTCTTCGGGGGAATCGAGTCTCGAACCTGAAACCCTCCCTTTCCGAAGCCGAGACCTTACCCCCAGAGGTATAACTTGTTATGAGAACTTGGAGGACTTTACAGTCACGACCTATTTAACGTGCCCCAACTGCCATTAGCCAACACGGCGGTCTTTGGCAGAGACGAAGACAGAACCCGCGACCTTTCGGTTGCGAAACTGGCGCTCTACCAACCAGGCTAACGCGGCCCTACTTGTATTTTACACGACGCATTGTAGGATTGTAGTAGGCGCCCATTTCTAATGTTTTGGCAATGTTGCCAATGGAGAGCCTAGAATTTTTCATTTAATTACGATAATAATAAATAAAATATAAAAAAACTAGGTTGGATTGTCGCGAACAGAATAATCGAGAGTGTACTGTATTTACGAACTAATTCCTCAGGCAACAGCGTGGACAGCGTCGTTGACAATGTTGGCGTTTAAACATTGAACTGATTGACAGGCACTTCTCGTATGGAACTATTAATCAGCCAGCGTGTTATTCTTCACTTGAATCAATAATGTATCTTGAACAGGTGAGCTTGTTGCTATAGGCGATAGGTAGGCTCAAACTCGGGACCTTATAGTTGGTAGGCAGATAACACGACCACAAGACTAAAAGTGATCACTCAGTCTTGAGCATGCTATCTGGCTTATGAAGCTTCCACTACAATACTCCCCCTCCAGTGAGAGGTGAGAAGAACGATATTTTTGTTTCTGTTTTAGTGGGGATTATATTGGCTGTTGAATTTTTTTTTTAATGCGTCTGACCCATTTTTTTGGCTGATTATTTGTCGCCATTTTTTTATTTGCTGATTATTTGTCAACTTGATTTATTTTTATTTGGCTAATTATTTATCGCCATTTTATTTTTAATTTTTTTCGGGTAGAGGGCGCCACAACAGCTGAACGAAGGTTGCGGGTTTTTTGTATGTGTTTGTTTTCATCGTCCTAGGTCACCAATGTTGCTACTGGGGATAGGTAGAATCGAACTCGGGACCTTATGGTAGGTAGGCAGATAACATGACCACAAGACTAAAAGTGATCACCCAGTCTTGAGGAAGGTATCTGGCTTATGAAGCTCCCACTACAAGCTCATCTCATGATTTTCAAACAGGTATACAAAAGATTGAATGAGATCGGTTATTTCAAGCAAGAGAATGACGAAGATGCAAATTATAAAGCAGTGTTTCCCTAAGTGTGGTACACATACCCTCAAGGCTACAATAAGAGTTTGATGAGGGTTCCAACTGAGACGAAAATTAACTCCAGAAATGCTTGCTCGGAAATGTATAACACAGTATTTAGAAAATTTGAAAGTGGGTTTGAAAAACTATTTCCCTTATTTAAAGAAAAATATGCCGTGTCGACTAATGGCAGTTGTGGCACGTTAAATAGGCCGTGACTGCAAAGTACCCCAAGTTCCCATAACAAAACGATATTTCTGGGGGTACTGAATCAGGGATGAGTCGGTCTCTGATTTGGATCTGAATTCTGATTTGCTGATGGATGGATGAGTATATGAATGAATTTGACCACCCCCTAAAAAGGGTTGTGTTGTGTGTGTTCGAGCAAAGTCGTACTTTCACCTGAACGGTGCTCGTTAACAACGAAAGGCGCACACCTCTGCCTTCATTCGGGTTTGGTATGACCAAGTGGCATTAGACAACAACAACAAAGAAAAACATTGAAGGGATACGATATCCATTTAACACAACATCCATGCCAGAAGATTTGATTCATACTGAAGAAGAGCAATTCTTTGGAATTGGCTTCTGACAGGTTTTTGAAAATAAAACATAGGGAGAATATCTTACCATCAGTCTGGTTACAAATGCAACATGTGTATCCAGTTTAATAGAAAAAGTTCTGAAATACAGCTTCCCTTTTCCAAATTCATATTTATGTCAAGTTGCTTTTTTAGCATTTGTAGAAAATCGGGGAAAAAAAAAAAAAAAAAAAAAAAAAGAACAAACTATTGGATGTGGAATCACATCTGAGATTAAAATTAACAAACAGGGAACCAATTATGATGATCTGTTATCTCAGCACAAACAATTTCATCCTTTTCATCGATCAAAATAAATGTTATTTACAATATAACTTTAATTTATATTTTATTATGAAAAGTTTTATTTATGTTTTCTTATTATTTTGTATATGTTACACACAAAATTAAAAATAATAAATGTATTTTTGATTGTTATTAAAATACATTTTTTTGACGAGGGGTACTTGGCATTACAAAAATTATAGAAAGGTACACATATGTCAAAAGTTTGGGAAACATTGGTAAAGAGTAAAATACCTTACAGTACAGATACACCATATCAATCAGCTTTATGAAGGATACTGTCAACAAACCTGAGCCAGCAGATTATCAACCCCAAAAGGTCTTTTATTACTTGGTTTTTTTCTTCAACAAAGTGTGATGGACAGTGCATTGACTCAAGTTTCAAAAGAAGGTGAAATTTCAATGAGCAAATCATCCATTTGTGAGCTTTGGAGAATCTCTATGATATGAGATTATTTACAACTCAATGCTTTTTATCTGTCAATATTTGAGCCAAAATCATTGAAGGTCATCTCATAAGACCATAACTTCCGCTCCTTTGTCTGGATAGTAGGACACTCTTAAATTTTCTACAACAGGTCCTACTGGAACATATCAAAGAAGAATATGTTCCTCAGTTAAATTACCATTAAATGCAATTCCATTATGATGACACTCCCCTACTTGCACTATAATACTATAATACGAGGAATGGTTGCCAAGTCGAAAATCGTCCCAGAATTAATAAACTCTGGTAAACTTGGGGGTCTGGGGTTTTTGGCCATGAGGAATCGATTGGCGCCAGTTTTGAAGCGCTACGGTCGAGCAGTTCGGAGTTACAGATAGGATATTTTCAAACTTTATTAGTTCGCCATAATGGCTACTTAAATTTTCAAGCGGTAACGTGCTGCCATCTATAGCCAATATGGCGAACTAATAAAGTTTTATGTTTATGCTGTTATAGGTTTATAACATGTTTCTTATGTATGTATATATGTTTGGTTTTTCTAAATAAATTTGTCAAAAATATTGAACTTCAACACACTTCAATCTTTACCTTTACTTTACCTTTGTATAGAATAGTTCCCTTTCCAAACTCTAACTTTGTTTAGAATAGTTTACAATGGTGCACTTTAACCGGTTATCTTTTCACCAATTGTTTCACAAATTTTCTTATGGCATGTATTGTTTTGATAAATCACAATTGAAAATTTAAATCTTTGAGTTAGCTTCGATACCTGTTTTCTCCGAGCGGAGCTCGGTCACCCGCTGGTTGATATAAATCGACAACTAATCAATATGTTTGGACATCAGTGGTTAGATCATGATAGTCCAATTCATTGACCAGCTATCACGGACCTGTCTTCTGCAGGAGTCAAATTAAGATACTGGGATACAAAATCTCCTGGATTCAGTTCAAAACATTATTTGTATAAATATTGAGGAAATGCAAAACACAGCATGAATCTCCTACAATATTAAGAATTCTATTCGTGACCACTGTGAAGCCTGTATGACTGTTTCTGATTCAAATTTCTTTTGTAATATATAGCATTTTGCCTAAACAGAACTTGTAATTAAAATGATTTCTACAAGACTTTCATGTTATTTAAACAATACAGTAAAGGCTCCTTATTTGCGCTTCCTTCATTCGCGTTTTCACTATTTGCAGATTTAAAAAATGCGACCCAATTCCTATATTCGGGGCTAAATATTTCTTTATTCGCGGATCTAATGAGTACATAGATAATAATAATAGGATTCCAATAGGTATCCAACCCAATATCCTTTGTAAATGCCGTCAAATGGACTAATAAAAAAAAGTAAAATAGATTTTATTACTACTTTGTCTAAAGTATGTTGTTAAATGCAAACTGTAAACATAGCAGAAATCGCGAATGGAATAGGACCAGATGGGTTCGAACAGATAGAATCAAGTGACATTCAGGAATTGCTTGAATCACAAAATGAAGATCTGACTCAGACCGACTTGGAGGAAATGTTAAATTCACAGCCCATTGAAGAAGAGGCTTCAACAAGCACTGGAAATGTGACATTTAATTTGAAAAATTTTAGTGAAGGTTTAAGAATGGCAAAAAAGCTTTGTGATTTCTTTATGAACGTCTATGGAATGAAGTTTTATTTTTAAGAGGCAAATTGCTAATGCGACTGCTGCATATCAGTCTGAATGAAAGGAGCTTTTGAAAACTGCCAAGCAAGAGAAAATGACAAAATTCTTCAAACCATTGCCTAAGCCTTAAGGTAATTAATCAAAATGTTCAAAAACTTCAATTAAATTGATTTTTTATATATTTGTTTTTTATTTTATTTTGTTTCCTAGGAACGTATCCCCCATAATCTCATCCCGCTGGTGTGGTGTGGAGAGGGGGGTGCCACTTCAGGTGTCGTCCTTGTCATCTGACCGTGGTTCAAAATGACGAGGTCCGTCCCAAAATAGCCCTTGTGTTGCTTTAAACGGGACGTTAATATAACTAAACTAAACTAAAACTAAACCCATAATCTCATATAAATTACCATTCCGTATTCACGGCACATTTATGGAACATATACCCCACAAATAAAGAGCTTTTACTGTAATTAAAAGAAGGCAGAAGGCATTTCAAACTCTGCAATGCTAAGTGATTCCAATCAGTCTTTATTCTTCCCTATACTCACTCTGACAGTGAATCACTCTTTATATATAATTAGATAATAATTAAAAAAGAAATTTTACCACATGGCTGTTATCATAACATATCTTGATAGCTGACCCTGGTTCTTCTAAAACAAATCATCATAAGATCTTACTGAATTCTGAAGGAACAACTTTATACCGATAAAACAAAAATGATTGGAATAACTTTCACCAATAATTGTTGACAAGAATTTAAAATGAATCATGATGGTCAGTTTCTTAAATATCAAAAGCGAACAATTACTGATGATAAATTTTGTATTTACAGATAATGTGAAGAAAATTTATACTTCAAATGTTAAAAGAGCTATAAAACAATTACTATAATGCAGCTATTATTAATTTGCTCGTCCATGTTAAAAACCCAATTTTAAAAAATTAGTCAAGAGTAACGCATAATACCTTTTAACAACATCTGTAATGAGTGATGTACTAAGACCCATGTAACTTTGGAATTCTCTTAGATATTCTTTGTCACCCCTTAGAACAACATTATGCAACAATGCCTGACTCCACAGTTGATGGTTCCCATATTCTTCAGCAACAATATAGGCCTAGTGAGAAACAAAGTAGGTCAGTGAAAATAAATTTTATCAATATGTTTAATTATTAGATTTAATTTTTTCAATTGGAAGAATATTAATTTCATTATATATTTGTACTTAATTGACAAAAATAAAAATAACTAACAATCATTATAATATTTATATTTGACTAAAATAAAAACCAATTGAAATTTATTAAAATTTAGCTTAATTTGTTAAACAATAATCAAATGTAAAATTATTTACTTGATATATTTACTTTTAATCAAGAACATTGAGAATTATCAAAATGAAACATTCTCTTAAATGGTACTCGAGTAAAAAAAGGCTAATGCTTAACAAGACTTATTGATTTTATTTCAAATTATATACTGGATTATTTCAAGCAATCAATTCTAAGATTCAAAAACACCCCAAACTTTTGAGCTGAAGGGGTATTTTGAGGATCCTACTTTAATAATCTGATAAATTTAGTTCTCCTTTCAGCATATTTTATGTTAATGATTTATCTTAGGCTAATCTTTTTCATTTTTTAAAATGTATTTATTTTTATTTATTAATTAGCCAAGGGTTCTTTCAGGGGGGAGGGCAAACTTCTGGTTTGATGGGAATTGATTATATTTTATTTGAGTTAAATATTTAGTTATACGTAATATATATTAGTTATGTTCATGATCCTTCAAATATTTAGACATTAGACCTGAGTTATTTCAATTGTCTTGAATGCATTATGTACTTAGACCTTTTTAATGAGTACAGTCACAAGAAGAAGAAGTCCCAAGATATAATGGTATTAAACGAAACATAATTATCCTATCTTTTAAATTTTGTGTTTTTGCAATTTTACTTTTTTGTTAACAGTTAGTTTACTATGCATGTATTAAGCAAGATTTTTCTTTTTCAGTGGCCAACAATGGAAGAAAATCAAGCAATTAAATATTTAATGGATCAATGAAACAGTTTGAATTTCAGGGGAAAAATATAATCTATTGTTTGGAATTAGGCAGAAAGATATTTTTTAAAGAATCTGCAAGTCTATTAAATTAGTATTATCAAAAGCACATTTTAAAAATTTTGGAATAGTGTAAAATTTAGTTTTGTGCAATATTTTCAGAAATTATCAAGTTAAAATGCCAAAATTCAAACTTTATTCATAATCAACTGAAATTAAAAAAAAATGCTTATGTAAAATGTTTATTAATATATATTTAAAATATGTATAAGTGGAAAAAGACAAACATTGGAAATGCAGGTACAGTTAGTTGTCTTACTTGAGGAAATTTATCATGATCCGTAATGAATCTTGAGGCAGAAGATTCATCAAGTCCAATGATCCAAACCCCCGAAGGAATAAAATAAATCTGCAATGCAACAAGTTGCGCTAGGCGAGTACATGCTTGAGCCTGGTGAAGACAATCAGCCTAGAAAAAAATTTAATAAGTGATTAATGTAAATCAGTTTCTAAATACAAACATTTGGGAACAATAAATTTGTCAGTTTTTCCCCAGTTTGAAATTTTAACTATGGAACAAATTTACCATGCAAAATAAGTAAAGAACAATTTAATTCAGAATAGGCATTTTTAGTCACACTGTCAAATTATGATAAAATTTAGCCTGCATGAGATTTCATTAGCTATAGAAATAATAGCAGAGAAAGCAAAATAAAAAATTATTTATTTTTTATATTATTATTGTATTTTGAAATGCTATTCAAACATTTTGATGTGCTTGGTTGAAAATTTGTTGCTTATCTACACTTTAGATGCTAAATCTATATACCAAATTTGATCTATCTGACTAAATCTGTACAGTAATAATCATGTTATTAAGTATTCTGTCGCTCAGACTAAACAGATTACATTCAAAATTTTATAGAAACCTACAGATTAGGTCTAAAACCATACACTAAATTTCATCTGTCTCGCTCAAATGTTTTTTGAGTTATTGTGTTAATAAAAAAAATTCTTTGAAAAAAAATTTTAATAATAAAATAATAATAAAAAAAATTTTTTTTTGAAAAATAAATAATAGTTGACAAAATACTACACAGGAATTAAATTGGCATCAATGATAAAGATTTTTTTTTTTGAATATAAAACTTATGCATTATAGATGAAAACAAATCAAAATATAACTTAGTTTTTTAATTAAATCAAATTTTTATAATTTTGTTAAAAAAAGAAATGGCTTTAAGTCTCCAAAGAGCATTTGAACTAAATTAACTATCTCTAAATGATATAGTATGCCAACACTCTTTCACATACAGACCTTTATTAATAGTACAGAAAAATCACTTAATGACATTGACCATATCATATCAAACGAATTTAGTCAATAGAGTTTGATATATTATTAAACAAGATGGAAAAATAATAAATAGACAGTAAAAGCACTTGAAAAACAATTAATAAAACTATTAATTGTAAATAGTTTTATTTAAAATGTTAATCAACAATTTTTAAAAATAAATAAATTTTTACTTTGCAGTAACTTTTTGCAGCTTCTGAAAGTAACTGAAGTGCTTTTTCTAATTCCTCTTTCAAATCATTATCTAGAAATAAAAATGTGTAGTTATATGGATAAAAATATACAATCAGCAATCCAAGAATAGCACAAAATAAGCATGATATAATGTTGATAAAATGACAATTTTAAAATGAAACAGTTTTAAGACACTGTTTTTTCATAAAAACTACAATGCTTTTAAAAGAATACATGCAAAACTACAAAATTTTTATTCAAATAAATACAAGTAGGTATAGATTTCTGGTTAAAAATATTATAACACTTTATTAAAAATCCATGCTAAAAGAAAACTAATTTAATACAGATATTTTTAAATGGTAAAACTTTAGGCTTGTTCATTATTATTTGTAACTTGAAATAAAGCTTTATTTATATAATTTTTATATTTACTTTCATTAAAGAATAAACATTTTTATCTTCATTTTATATAATAAAAATTTTTACAACTCGTACATTACCTTTTCATTCTTAACAATACATATTTATCAAAATTATAAAGGATGCTTAGAAGCAATTAAAAAAAAATCAAGATACATTAGTAAATTTTTAATAAATTATTTTCAAATAAGTATTAAAAGAAATAATAAAAATGTATTTTTATTAAATATATGAAGAAGAAAAAAAACTGAAATAATTATATTGAATTACCTGTATTCCTTTTACATAACTGGGACAGCTGTTTTTGTACAGACATTTCAAGAATTTGAGCTTTCTCACGATGCATTCCAAATCGACTAGCAAGAGCATAGAAATAGTCTCCTTCAGACTGGGAGCATCTGGTTAAGTAATCCATCAATGCCAATTTCAGATTTGGAAGCTGTAGGAAATATTTACAATGGTTTTATACATTGAATCATTGAATGGATGATGCAATGTAATTTTTATGTTCTTACGAGTTACTAATGATTTTATTCCATTTCTAATATTCATATTATATTATTCACTACTTAATAATTGTATGATATGACTTACTCTTTATAATATACAAGCTAAAACTGCTTCTATTAATCAACGAATACATTTAAAATTATTTCTAGTAAGGACTACATTTTTTTAAACATGACAGATAAGAACATTATGATATTTTATTAATAGATATGATAATATATCGATAATCAAAGATTTGAGTATTTAAATTCAACATATTAATGGCTAAGTGATAGTATTTCAGGATCATGAATTTAAGGAATGGATATGAGTTTTTGTTATATCTGCATTCCTTTCAGAAACAATACAGGAGCTGTAATAGGACAAAGGAAACCAAATTTTGAACTATGGTCAAATGACATGCAAATTACTAACCTCTTTTCAAAATTCTGTACAGTATACCAATGTAAGGACATTTGGCCCCAATAAATTTAACATACAACAGACCGCCTCCACTTAACATGGTAGTTTTACAGTGAATCATCGTTAAAACTTAAAAAATCTTCCGGTCCCTAATACTTCACCACCAAGCTGCAACAGTTTGTCATAAACCATAAAAATATCTTGTCATAAGAATATCTGTATTAAATGAGTTTTCTTTTAGCATGGGTTTTAAATAGAGTGTGTTATAATATTTTTTTTAACAGAAATTATTTAAAAGTATTTATTTAAATAAAAAATTTGTAGTTTTGCATGTATTAGTTTTAAAAGCATTGTAATTTTTATGAAAAAAACAGTGTCTTAAAATTGTCATTTTATCAACATTTGTCATGTCAGACACAATTCCACAGAAGATTTAATATATGCATAGGCCAAGTTAAATATCATTCTTCTAGAATGATAAGAAATATTTGAGGAGTTTATTGTAGATACAGATTTAGATGTCCTTGTTATCATCTGACCATGGCTTAAATTATGAGGTCTCTTTCAACATAGTTTTCTTATAGCTTTAAAATTGGATACTCATTAAATTAAATGAAGAATAAGTTACAGAAATTAATTACCTAAGGATTAGTATGACATATTTTGAAATCATATAACGACTTATTTGTTTATTTTTACTGCATTGAAAAAGTGAATTTCTACAATTTGTAAGTCATTTTTATGTTTTATTCTTAATGATATTTTATTGAGTTAAATGGTATATACTAGTTGAAGCAGATAAAATAAGATCAATAATATTTCAATAATAGTGATAAAAAATTTGAAATCTTAAAAAAATGAATATATAATGTTTGTTGTATTCACATACACCTTTTCATTTAAAAGCTATTTTTTGCATCAATTTTTAATACTTGAATTTATTTTCTTGGATCAGTCCATAAACATAGAAACAATGCAAAGAAGAATTATAAAGTCAGTTATAAAGTATTAATTAGAAAAAGCACTGGCATTATTAACATTTCTTTGAAGCAATATCAATTAAATATGAACAGTTATTGGTACACAGTTACAAAATTATGATTTCCCACATATAGAAAATTACATACATTTTCAAATAGATAAGAGTCTAATACTCACATTCTCCATCTTTTTCTCAAAAAGCATAGTCAGCTTCTCATTTGATTTTAATATATCAAACACATACATCATCTCACTATATCTTCCAAGTCCAGTTAAAAGATGGACCTGAAAGAAACAATATAATAATATGAAAGGAAAAATCTTCAAGGAAATTTGTAAATGATTTTTTGAAAGAAAAAAAAAAAAAAACTGGTGACGATTTTTTTTAAAAAAAAGAAAGAAAGATCTTTAATATACAGCTAATAAAGATAAGAAAAATCATTAATAGATCCCTTTTTGCTCCCAAAAGCATTATTCTAGCATGTATAAATAAAAATACATATTAGGATAACATATAAATTAGACATTTATAAACTGTTAATAAATTTCAAAGTTTTAAGATGATTCTACCTAAATAATTATTGATGTAAACCGAATTAGTTTCAACTAATGTTGAAATATAAAGATGTTAGCTTAAATTTTATTCAAGCAATTTAAATTAAAGCAATTTATTCAAACAAAAAAAAAACGAAAACTTTTTTTAAAAATTGTTCTATAAAATCTTTTTGTATTTTATTTCTTTCTAAATTCTTTAAAAAGTTTTTAAAATTTAATACATTGTATAGGAAAAATAAATAATGTGATTATTACAATTTTAAAAAAATTCAAAAATATCAAACCATGATAGGAAATTGATCAGCTTCTTCTAAAAGCGTGACTAATGCTTGGGCATTATGAAGTATTTGAGATATTCCATCCATGTTGCACCCAGCTGTGAAACATTCATGGGCACAAATACAAAGTTCGACTACCAATGAAAAACCTATACACACAAAAAAATTTATATTATATATATATATACATATATGCATATTATATGAACACACACACACATGTTATAAATATATATATATATATATATATATATATATATATAATTAACAATATAAGCTAAGTAAAAATAACAGAATCAAAATTACAACAAATAGAAAAAGAATCCAGCCTGAAGACTTTTTCAAGGGTCACCCACAGGCAAGGATTCAAAATAAGGGATTTTAATTTTAATTTCAACATAATTAGTTTCGATTTACTTTTTTTTTTTGACTCAGGAAATAGGTTTTAATTATTTTAATGAGTTTATGGTTGTTTATATATATATACTGATGGATTTCGGAATTACAGGCAAAAATTTAAGAACAAAATAACACTTAAAGTTAAATTAATTTATTTTTAAATAATGAATATTCCTTCATGAGCTAATAGACACATTTAAAAAAAGTTCTTTAAAAAGTAAAAAGTACTCAAAAAGTTATAAACAGTGTTTTAAGGCGTATCAGTCATTTAATTGAGAGATATTTTCCCGATGTTTTTCTACTTCCCTACTAATATTGCTAACTCTGATTATAAAAGGATCTGGATGGCATAGTAACTATATTGAGCGAGTTTCACAAATAATCTGCACAATGTACAAGTAAGAACACAAATTAACCCAAAACTACTTTTGGGAAATGCTTATTTACTATATCAAATCTATATATCCTGTCAGGAAGGTAGCAAGCTTGGCCTCTGCCAAGGTGCTGTGCAAAATTGACTGAAAAAAAAAAAACAACTAATGATAGAATGGAAAGATCTACTGCTTAAATTAAAAATCACAATACAAGATTTATTTATGGAGTGGTGGTTTTAACCTTTAACTAGTTGTTTATAATATTTTTCATCAATACAGCTCATTAAATAATTATTTTCAGAAATATATTATTTATATTAAATCTAAAAAATTATAAAATTTTCCATATCTGTGCGGGAAAAACATCGTCAAAAGGTAGTTTTCCAACTGATGATGAAAAATGAATTAAAATGTAGCAAGAAGTATGCATATAAAGTGAAGCACAAAATTAGTAGTTCTGCCATGGGTGTAAGACTATATTTACAAAACTCTGCTATATAATAATATGGAATAACTAGCAGGTTTCTTTTAAATTTTTACGGGAAAAAAAAGACATTTTATTTATTTTTAGTAATTATCTTATTTTTTAAAAATAAGTGATTGAATTCTTATTGACATTAATAGCATTTGGGGGCCAAAATTGTAAATAACATAGCTTTAATGTTAGGAAATTAATAGATTTTCTGAATTACTTTTATCTGGACTTTTGTCATTCAATTCAGAACATTCTGTAGCAAAGATGTTCATTAAAGCATATCCCAATAATGATGGATCTTGGCACAGTTTAACAATTAACTGAAATCCTTCATTAGTACGCAAAGGATCATAAATTACTCCTTCAGAAAATGCACTCTTATCTTCTGGGATCATAACTGTAATATAAATGCAATATATTAATATAAAACTAAAAATGATTTTGAATGTAAAACAAAATAGAATTGAATGTATGAGCCTTACCCAAGTCTGAAAGAATTAGAGTTTTAAGTGAAACATGTATTTCTTCACTTAAGAACTTAGCAACTTCTGCATCAGCCAAATCATGCACAACAATCAGACTTTTGGCTAAAATATGCTCACCGTCGACTTTGCTAACTAGAAGATTTTTCAGAAGATTGAAAGGTTCTTTCTCCATAGCAACACTCATATAACCCATTTCCAACACCTAAATTAGAAAGGCATAACTTGTATGTATAATCTGATAATTTTGCAACAAAAAAGAGCATAATTAAATAAATAAACATACAAGATCTATCTATCTAACTAACTAACGTATCATATTAGCCATTCTTCATATCTAGCCAGAAAATCATAACTTTATGTAATAATTTTTTTAAAAATGAGATAAGTAGAAATCAAAAGAGCACAGCGAAACATGCTTTCTGCTGCATAAATTATTTGCTCTCATTTCCAAGACATAAAATCGTAAAGTTTTCTAATGTATTTATTTACTACAGGCAATATAAAATAAGGGAAAACATGTAGTTTCAAAACCTTCCATTTCTCGCCAAAAGTTGCCAAATTTAGAAACTTTTTTTTTTTAAATGTCACCAGATTTTAAGACCTTATATCTCAACAATGGAAAGACATGGACAAAAAGTTTTATGCATGAAAAAATGTTTTATAATGCTCTTTCAATTGCTGTTTACTTAAATACTTTTCATTATTATGTTCTTTATGTGGTTCACTGATAAGGCATACATTGAAGACATAGTAATGTCTAAAGATTTTTTTAAATATTCCACTAATTCTGATAATGCTAATTAAGTATTAATAAGTAATAAATTGCTTGAATGTTATGACGTTATAACTACTTTTATTTATTGATACAAATTTCAATTCCAATTAATAGCAAAGAATACTAAGAGTAGATTAGAATTTAAATCTGTTAATTAAATTTTTGTATTTAGAAACTGCAGATTATTATTGTTCAAAAGCGATTAAGCTTAAGGTTGGATTTTAATGGCACTAGAGCCCAACTTGTTCGTACTGAACCAAACATACAGTAAATACTTGGGTAGATGGTGTTCAAACACAGAAATACTGTCTCTTTCTGAAGTTAAACTATGTTTAAGATACAGCATCAGAAAAGTATATAAGATTTTTCAGATTTTAAAAAAAAAATTCAGTTTTATTTACATAGGAAACATAACATTTCATACAAAAGTCTTTTAAAAAAGTCTTAATAGCCCTAGAATTAATCTCATTTAATCACACATTGTGAACATGTGTGCTGAACTCTGCAGCAATAAACAGTAAACTGCATATTTTCTTTAAAAACCAGACAAAGTATTATTCCCATAGATTGATTTTTCATGTATTGAAAATCTCCCTATGTAATTTTTTTTTCGAGAACCTAGAATTTTGTAATAGAAAATAACTTATGTGTATTGAATAATTTTTAATGTACATAATGAAATTTAAAGATAAAATAATAAATATTTATAGCAGTCAAAAATTAGTTTCTGATTTCATTCTTAAGGTAGAATATAGCTGATCAAGGAGGAAAAATTCTTTCACTACTTCATTTTTAACTATAACAAAAATTCTTGGTAAACAGAAGTCATATATGAAAAATATATATCAAAGAGTCATATAGAATTTTTTGCATCAGTTTTATGTGTTTATTTTAAAATCAATTTTGCATTTAAATTTTTTTGTACTATATACAGGCCCTAAATAACTTTAGAACATAATGAGTAATTTAGATTAATAAAAAAGACCGGGATGAGGAATAAAAATGCAACAAAAAAAAGTATTAAATTTCAACAAACATAATATTAACAATTTTGAAAAATCTTTATTTGTACATTTTTAAAATTAAATTTCTTTGATAGTTTCACCCAAATCACTTTTAATCCTAAAAATAATTAGACATAATTATATTTAATTAGAAAGTATGAAATAGTTGCAATAGGTATTTTTGTGTACAGAAATTGCTAGCAATCCAGTCCGTCCCCCAGAAATTTATAAGTTCAATGCAACAAGCTCAACAGTACATAATTTGAATGCTGAATTGATCACTTATGAGAGGTATTTGATAATTAACTAGAGAAATAAATAATACAAAAACACAACACTAAATAGCAGTAAATGATAAATCTAAGAATTTCTATTATGAATAAAAAATACACTTTTGCCTTGTATATATGACTTTAATAAGGGAAGCAGCAGAAAAGGGTGTCCTGATTCCTGATTTGTCAGTTGAGATGGTCAGGATGTAATGGAAATAGGACAGTGAGAGTGGTCCCTTCAGATGTGAACAATCATGACATTTTCAAACACTTATTTTATCTTTTCCATCTACTTTCCATATTTTCCACTATCTTTTCCATCCACTTTCCATTATCTTTTCCATCTACTTCTAATGTTCCACATATTAAGGATTTTGCAATTGTAGTCTCTGACAATCAGAATAAACTACGATTGTAAAACCCTTAGGATTATTCCCAAATTCTTGCTGTAAAAATTGGAATAAATATGTAAAGATTTCATGGTCAATTTTCTCAATAAGGCAATGTTTTTTCTGGGCATAAAAAAAGATTATACTAGATGATTTAATAGTTACATTAATAGGTTGATGCGGACTGTTTGAACATTTTCTTTATCCCCAAGTTTTTGAATGATTCAGTGATCAAAATCTGAACAATCTCTTCTAATAAAACACTACTACACTCTATATTTCTCAGTTTTCATTTAGTAATGTTTTGGATCATTTTATTTCCCTATGAGGTAAGACAAGGTGCCCTCTCCATGATTATCAGTTTGTTCCATAATAATATTTTGTGTGTGAAATTACCTCCCCTCCCCCCAAATGAGAATATGAATACTGACTAACAACGTCAGAAAATATAAAGACAGCAATCATATGAAATCAATGATTGTGACAATTGCTGCAAAAAGGATATAACTCAGGGAAACTTATAGCTACATGTATTATCATTTAAAATAAAAACTTGTTCATTTGGGACCAGAAAGATATAGCTCCAATTGTTAGTTCTCAGGTTAACTTAAGTGATCGAGCTGTTTGTTACATTACTTTGTTGGAATATAATGGTACATCTTAGTGCTACCATCAGTTTTCTGCAAATTTGAATAATTGAAGTTACCTCCTTTTAGCCACAAACCCTTCAATTGACTTAAATGATTAAATTTCTAAAATCTTTTAAATCATATTTTTAAATATCTTGCATCCTCATTTGTTTTCACTTTTATTATTTATTTAGATTTTAGATTCTGCTACATCTTGTAAATAATATATTTAAATAAACTTACCGCAGCAATAGTATAATGCACTAAAATTTGATGGCATATTGGAGCAGCAATAGTGCATTTTTTACTTAAGTTATTCATACAGTGAATGACATCTTTTTCATAGGCTGATATAACTGTAATGGAAAGTTTAACAAATTCAGAAATAAGAAAAAATTATGACAACTTAATTCCCTGATAATAAAAATAAATGTTTAAATACAAAAGCAAAATTCACTTTAAGGCAATAAAGTTAATATTGATGAATTAGAAAAAACAATATTATTCATTTATTATAAAATAGATTTTAAAAAAAAACTTCTAAATGAAAACAAAAATGACTCGTAATATGACAAATTTACTTCAACCATAAAACTTATAATTCTGATAATTAAAGACCAATCAGAAAATTGCATGATACTTCTTAAAAAAATTGTAGTACAGTATTTAAAAACTGAATTTCATAAAAACAATATAATTCAATTAAAATATTCATAACATGTAATAAGATTAACAGACAAAATATACAAAGATTCTAAACCAGATAAAAAAAA
>JAPMOQ010051213.1:2433626-2446173 GCA_026543055.1 Argiope trifasciata
TTTATGTTAGAAAGACAAACAGGCAATAAAGAATGCTATGAAAATAAAAGCTCATTTTTCACTATGAAGTAGCATTTATACTTCATAACTAGAATAAGCATTTACTAATATTATTGTTATCAAAATTCGAATGTTTCATGCAAAAAAAAAAAAAAGATATTGTATCTTAGGTAATTTGATATTCATACAACAAAAGATAACCAAATGAAAAGAATGCATTAAGCAACTATTTTTCGAGCCACTGGGTAAGGAAAATCACAAAGGCAGAGCCCTATAAGCAATTTATAGCATATATTTCTTGGAGGTAAGTCCTAGCAATTAAAATGAAATATCCTTAAATATTAATATTATATATATATATATATATATATATATATATAGCCTTAATACATTTTCCAACATAAATAGTTCCATTTAATTTATACTTTCCACAACCACTATTTCCCAGATCCCTCAAAAAGTGTAAATACTGGAAAGTACAAAAATGTTCCATAAAAAATTTCAAAATTAAACAATTTAAATAACAAGAAAAGAAAATTCAGAGAAAAAAGAAATTTTCAAATTAGGCTAATTAGTTTTACTTCACAAATATTACATGGAATAAAAAAAATCAAATGGTATTATTAAAGAAAAACAACAAATGTTAAAGAAGGAATGAATAAAAAATCATTTCTTTGATAAAAATTTGAAATTATAATTGAACTCAAAACTACACACAAAATATATAAAATCATGAAATATATTTTATGAACGAAACAGATAATTCATGCATGACAAATAAACAAACTCACTGGATATGATGCTGCTAGAAGTGCTAGAACAGGGTTTTTGATTTCATAACTCGTGTGCAATAAGCAATCCCAAGGACAATCTGAACTATTAGCTAATAGTAACTGACTGAAGAGATCTTTTAGAACAAATGATCCTTAAAAAATTAAGAAAGAAGAGTATTGTGATACTTTTGAGTTTAAAAAAAAATACTTTTTATCAAAATAAAAAAAGAACATTTAAACTAAATTAAGAATTAAAAGTTTAATTAAAGTTATACTCACTTAAGTCTACATCTGATGAAGCACTTGTTTCTTCACTTGTTATTGAAACGGAATCCTCATCTCGACTTGATTCTTTCTCTTAATAAAAAAAAAAGAATTAAAAATACTTTAATTATTTAAAAATTTCTGAATTAATACAACTTACATATTGAATGCCAGAATTTTATATAAATGTCATGAAAATTAAATTTTATGGATCTCAAAAGAAGAAAAGAAAAAAAAAAAAAAATAGGAAGGCAAAACTTACTAGTATCAGTTGGTGGAGATTTTTTTATAACACCAATGCGTGAATACCAAGATTTCCTCATGTCTCTCTTTTGGCTTTTCAGAGGAGGTATGTTTTTAGTCTCATATGCAACATCATACAAAAGAGAAGATTTCCGATGAAGGGAATGTAATATATGATAGGATATGCAGGAATTGGCAAATCTAGATGCTGCTTTTAAAACCTAAAATTTTTTTAAAATTATATTACTAAAAGAATGTTTTTGAACCATAAAAATAAAATATTCAAAAAATTATTTTTTAAAATAAAATACAAAATAGCAATTTTGTATTGAAAATGCGACAGCAAATTTTAAAATTTTACTTCAAGTTAGGATCAAATAAAGTAAAAATAAGACTTTTTATAATAAAATTTAGTTTTACCTTTTAATCACAAAAACAAACTTCACACACAAAAAAATCTAAAAATAAATTAATATTAATGTAAAGTATTTGTAAAGAATTCTTTTAAACTATACTGATGAATCAGAATTACAGATACCAAAATATTGACATAAAGGATTCAAACAATAATTTATTTTACAATACAATTTATAACCAACAACAAAAAAAATGCCTTTTATTTATGCAACATTCAATGAAATATATTTCTATTAATTATAAAGTATGTGCATGCCAGTTCATATCTGCCTGATTTCCAAAAGTAATATTGCACCAAAAATTATTTTTACAGCATTTCAAAATTTACGAAAGTGTATTTTTAATAATATAAATTTAAAATAGTCATGAAAATTTTTTCTAAATGGTGGCAATTGTTATTATATACCTAATTTTTAACAAAAGATTACTTTCTGCTCTGAAATTCAAACTTTTTTTGTTGTTTTATCAAATATTAATCACACGATTTTCTATTATTGAAAATAAAAAAAGAATTATCTTTAATATATAACTTGCAAGACAAATTTAAAAAAGTGAAGTTAAAACACAACAGAAATTAAATATGTTTTTGAAAGTGCTATGATATTATGGGATTAATCTTCATTAGAAACATTTTCATATCCATAACAAATGCAAAATATGTTTAATAAATAAAATAAATAATTTTAATGCTTGAAATTTCAATAGAAGATAGATACAAAAAAAAAAATTATGCTCAATATCTTTGCAGTTCATAAGAAAATTTGTAAAAATTTGAATTACTACAAAACTTTGAAAATAAATAACCATATATTTATGTTTTTAACAGTGTACTGGGATTATCACCACTAGAAATATCTATACACACAATACATAGAACTTCAATAAGGTTACTGAAATAATACAGTTTTAAAATCAGACAGTTTGATAGACTCATGGATATAAAGTTACTTCTAAACCATTAATTTAAAATCAAATATGTATAATAATTATTTCCAGGACACCAGCTAGTCACCTGAGGCAATTAGAATAAAATAAACTGAACTAAAAGTCACAGAAATTATCTTCAATTAAATACATTTTGTTAGTGTAAAAAAATTAAATATTTTCATTTATTTTGCTCACTTGATCTTTAGGAATCTGGAAAATCTGCGAGAACACCAGGAATTTCAACCAATCATTCTGACGGGCACACTCATTCAAATATCGATTTCCAGCTTCAACTTCATGTAAATGACTTAAAGTCATCACAGTCATCCATAAAATTATATCCTTAAACAATGCACTAGAAAATTATGTTCATTATATATTATCCAAAGTATTTACTTATACATATATCAATAAGCATTAGTTTCTCAATAAATTAATCAAAAAACTAATTTATAATCAATGTTTCAACAAAAGCCATTACAATTATATAAATTTTCATAATTGTCTTTAGAAATAAATTTTAATGGTGAGATTATAGTTCAAAAAGAAATAAAGTATAACATGTGAGGAGTAGACTATGAATGAAGAAGCTAAAATTTCATAATACATCAACACATAAATATCAAAGGGGAAAAAAATCACTTTTATATATTCTTACTTTGGATCATTATTATATGGATTCCATGAGTTAAAAGTGATGTTTTCTAGTTCAGCTATCAAAGATGCTGCAGAATCTTTACTTAAATATGCTTGCTGAAATTTCCTTCCTAATACAAATAGAAGATATATGATGATTATTATACATGCCTAATACTTTGTTGGTGGGCTTAAATAAAGTTTTTTTTTTGTAAGAAAGATAATATATATTTGCCCATGTGACAAGAGTTATTTTTTTTTTCTTATCAAAAACCAGACAATCAGGGAAAAATTCAATAATATTGTGACTAATAACCGTATATACATAATTAAAAAGAGGGGGAAAAAACTATGAATGCATACAATTTTTTACTCAAGCATACAATAGTAGAAATTCCTGTTTATAAAGTTCCAGTGTTTTGGCATTTTATCATAACCAACCATTTCAAACACACATTCAACAAACCTTTCTATTGTTGTTTTAAAAACTTAAATAAAAACCAATTTAGCTTATTGTTTATGCAATCTTACATGGAATAAATTTGCAGTCTTTAGTTAAGATATATTTTCTTAAATGTAGAACTTTTTCTCATTTTACACAATAATATTTTACTGAGAAATAATCCTAAAAAAGTTAAGAGAATAGTCATTATTTACACAAACGTAAAAAATATTTTCACTCAGAAAAAAAACTTTCAAACGTTGAATATATTGTAAGTAGATTAAATATAAAAAGGTAATCAATTTTTAGCTGATATTTAATAATTAAAAAACATATCACACTTGATTGCAGCACTAATAGCTGAAGTTTTGAAAATTAGGCCCATACAAGCTTATCTTAATTTAACACACAACTATTTCAGTTCTGATTTCTGAAACATAATTTCAGAAAATATATTTTTGTTTTCATTAACATAATCTAAAAACAAAGACTTTACAATTTTTTTAAATGAAATAACTGTTAATGAAAACATTTCATGTGAATTTTAATCAGACTTCAAAGAATTTACACATAAAAAAAGGGTATTCAAAAAAATTCTAAATTTAATAAAAGTAACATAATTTTAGAATTTTGCATGATTTAGAATACAAAAATGGATAAGTTAAGGGGAATATATATTTTTAAAAAATATATAATTAATATGTTTGCATTATAATCTCAAAATATAACATAAATAGAATAAATGCAATGACCTAAAAATTTTGTGTTAATGAATGCAGAAATAAAAACTATTGGAGAGAAAAAGCAGAAAAGAACTTAGGAAAAAAATTAATAAACAAAACAATAAATATATATAATTAAAACTAACCAATTTCCGGCAAGCTTTTATTAAATAATTTATCCCCTTCCACAACCTGAGATTCATGAAACTTGTTGGCTGCAATTAAACATGCTCTAAGAGGCAAAGAATCTTGTCCTAGAAGTTCAACAAAGCAAATACATGCAGCACTAATGTCAGAACTTCTGTAGTTCGACAAAGCATAGTCAGTCACATCTCTGCAAGCTGATCGCACCCTACAACGAAACAAAATATAAATTAAAACTAAGTGATAAATAAAAACCATTGAGAGTTATTATTGATTAAAAAATTTTGAGAAATAAAGAAAATTACATAATATTAAAATTAAAAAAGTTTTTAAAAAATGAAATTAAATTTGCATAAAATTAATTTCATTCAATTTTCTACTTTTTGTAATACAGAGACAGATTTAAATTTAGTAAATAAAAATTAATTATTAATTATAGCTTGGACAAAAAAAAAGAATTAAATTGTGTACAATAGAACAGGGACTAATACTTATGCTTGCAACCCTAAAATATATTCAAAGTATAATTTAACAAATACACTAACAAAATATTTTTTTCATCACCATAAATGAGCATACATTAGGAAGGGGAAAGACAGCATTTATGATAAATGAAAATATTTAAACTTTTTTAACTAACATGATATTTTACATGCAAATTGTTTATTCTATTTTCTATGACTATTACAAATATATACCAAAAACTGATAGAATATCTTCATCCAATATTTTTACAAAGTCAAAATTAAAGTAGACAAGAACACTTAGAATCAAAATAATTAAAACTCACTTACTTATAAAACTGTACATTAAAATAAATTGAAATATGAAAAATAAAGTTCAAATGAAAAACATTAACATCTAAAAAATGTAATTATTAAGTCATGTTACCAAAAAATATATTTTAACATATTGATGAACAGTAATGCCCTTAGGTATTAAGCTCATGAAAAGGATATTTCCGTATACTGATAGGCATCATATACCAAGGTTGTGTTCTCCATCAACATGTTAGTTAAAAAAAAAAAAAACAATTATATAAAACTTAGTGGGGAAAAAACAGTTATAAATTAAAAATCAGAAAAAAAATTAATAACATTTTATGATGATTGTCAAAGATTATATTTTACAATAAACTAAATTCACAAATAATGAAAAAAAAAAATCGATGCAAAATGGGGCAAATCAAAACAAAAAAATCCACCAAAAATGAAAATATAAAAAAGATGCACTTTTGTAGGTTATTTTATTTTCTTTACTTTATTATTATTTTCTTTACTTTATTATTATTTTCTTTACTTTATTATTATTTTTTACTTTATTTTCTTTACTTTTTGGAACTTTCTACTTTAAGTTAATTTTAATATGCATGTCCCTTTTTGTTTTTGGTGTTTTCAATGAGAATAAATGTCTCTGTTTATTGATCATAGTGGTAGAATGTATATTTATATTAATATATATATTATTTCAAAATTGTTCCAAAGATGTAACTTAAGCCTTGCTGCTCAGAAATAAAGAAAGTTCAAAGGATAAAATCTCCTCTTTAATATGTTTATTCTCATTTACATATAATAATTTGAAATAAATATACATTTGATGTCTTAAGGCAAAAACTCAAAACATTGTGGAAGTCTACGATTTCTAAGAAACATGCATTTACTTTATAAAAAAAATATCGATTTCTCAAAACACAATTTTTATATTGTTCTCGTCAGAAAGTAGAACTTTAATAGCAAAAAATAGAACTTAATACAAACTTTAACACATAGAATTTAATTTATAATGGTTCTATGTTTAAATAATAATTATAGCATCAATATGAATTCAGATATAGAATTGATTATCAGGAGTTAAATTGAAATTACTTATTTTACAAGCACACTACATCTTCTAAGAGAAAAAGATAATAAAAGTACAAAAATTAAAGCAAAATAAAAAATTTATATTCACCTGGAAACAGATAGACCAGTTTCTAAAACAACTTCTTGAGCAATGAATTTCAAATATGAATAATTTGGTCTTCCTTCCATTAAGTAATATAAATATGTAAGCTCTTTTTTAAGTCCATATTGCTCAGATAAACTTTGCAGTGAAAAGTGAGGAAGTTCATTTTGGGAATCTAAATAAAATGCAATAATTTCACGTTATACACACAGAAAGTTATTAGCAAATGTTATAAAGAATTAACCTTCATACAATTTTTACTCATTTCAAAAGACACTTAGAACCCCGATCCGTCCATTAGGAGCCGAGATACATACAGAATGATCCTGATTGGTCTAGAAAGTTTTAGCCCCGCCTTCGGCTGCAAAATAAAACCAGCGATCTACTAACAGCATCCTACAGACCAATCAGAATCATAGCTTCATGAACCTACACTGAATGAATCTCTCCCTAACTTTCTCTTCCCATATTCTTATACAGTTCATGACAGGGTACTAAAAGCAATGTTAATAGACAGTCACTTCATTAAGGAGATAGTCTTTTGCCCAAAAGACGGGTGCTCCAACCAAAGAACTTGAACTGGAGCAGTCGAGCTTAGAAAAGTACTTCAAGAATTCCCGAAAATTATTGAAGCGGTCAAGCTATCCAGGAAACCCGACAATAAAGAAGAGAAAAAGCTGGTTACCCTCAACGCCCTCATCGGCTAAGTCAGAAAAAAAAATCTACCTCTTCTCGCATCCAAATGCAAGCATCTTGATTGGCCTTTTCTGGACAAGACTATCTGTCACCACACCCTGAAACTCGGCGAAAAGCCATCCTGGTATACCCACTCCACCACCCCCGACATCTCCCTCCTGATTTGCTAAGAGAACACTCACTCTCTATTTCCCCTGCTTCAAGCATCATTTTTCATCTAATTTTCATCTTTCAAGATCTATACTGTTCAAGTCAAACTACTTGAAAGTCATGTCTTCTACAGATATCATGATTAAGGGGATAGTCCCATTCCAGGGACAGGAGCCCCGATAACCCAGTCATTGAACTTGAGTTGGAGCAGTCAGGTGCGGTAGACCTGAACTGAGAGGTCTGGAAGAGGAGTCCTGAGCGGAGAAGTAGCCGGGAGATTACGGAAACAAAAAAAGAATGCTGAATTGCTGTGTAGCGTATTTTGACGAAACCTGTGTCGTGTGTTGCAGCCCATAGTTCTGTTGTGTGAAGTAGTAAGTCAACAGCGAAAACAAGAAGAGACAGAGGAGTAGTTTCAGCCGTTTGAAGAAACCTACGTGAGCGTAGAAAGAATCCTAAAAAGATTCCCTGTCCTGTTGAATCCTGTCTGGTAGCTTTGTGTGCTGTGGACGTTGTCACTACTGAATTTCTGCCTGTGGAATACTATTGCTATTGTGGGCTACTGTCTGCTGTAGAGTGCTGCCCTGTGTGTTCATCTCGGCTGTATATAGTTGTCTTCTGTACATAGTTGTGCTGTAAATATCTATTATCTGTCATCTTTGTGTTGTCCTGTAAATAAATGTTGTCTGTGTTGTGCCATCTACTAAAGGACTGATCATTGTGTGTTTATCTTCTATGCCATATAACTCACTATACAAGTAAACGAACTTGAAGGATTAGGATAGTAGGATTATTATAGGAAATCTGTAAATATATATATATATATATATATATATATATATATATATATATATATAATAAAAAACTCAATGCATAATTATCTAAGCATAATTGGTATTATAATTAAATGGTATGTTATTCTTAGTCGATTTTAATTATTATTTTATTTCATTATTGATATTAATAGTAATTACTTCTACTTATGAATTTTATTGATTAATTCATTGTAAATATTAATGAATACAGCATAAAGTAAATTTATTTACATAATTTCTTGTGATTTGATTGCTTTTCCTCAGATAAAAATAAATTATAATAAAGAAGCAATTTATTAAAAAAAATTACATATTATTGTAAAAATTGCATATTTTTAGAAACTTAATTACCTTCAGATTTCAATGTGTTCATGGATTGCCATCCAAAAAGTTGGGAGCTGTCAAAAACTGTACTACCCTAAGACAACAAATCATCAGAAATAAATATAATATACTAATACTAATATAATTATGAAAATTAAATAAAAAAGCAAATCACTTTAATATGGAATTCAACTTTGCAAGCATTCATTTAATACCAAATATTTGAAATAAGAATATATCCCACTGTTTAAAAGTGAAAGAAATTTTCAATTTACAAAATTACTTTATAACTTAAAAAACAAATCATTTGTGCAGCATAGGCCATTTAATGTGATCAAAGTTAATATAATCATTCATTTTATATCATTAAAATCTTCTATTTCCTAAACAGATATATTCAAATGCACATAAAATTGATGTTTAGTGTGTTCACTACATGACTTAATGTTACGAGATTTGAAATAGAGGATTATTTGATGCTATAACCATAAGGAATTATTGATTGATGGATATAATTTCATACTCCAATTACAAAGAAATATCTACAAATCCTGTTTCTCATCATTCAGAGTTCACATTCTTTCATCTGGATTAATATCTAGACTGATTTAAAGGGATAAATATGATACGATGTTTGGTTTGATATATGTTGAACAGCTATAAACTACTGTTGAATCTAATTGAAATTTGAAAAGTACTGTTTTGGATTTTAATTATTGAAACTCTTAACAATTCTGCAAATCTACTTATAATGCATTGATACAATGCAGTGACATTGTAGAAAATTTCACTGCTTCTTTATTGTAAAATTTTGAAGAAGAATTCTGATCAAGTTCCAAAGTGATTGCAATATGCAGCAGGTACTGTAATTTAATACTGATAAATAGAAAAGTAGTCAAGTGTGAAAATTGTTAATCACTGTTTCATGCCAAAATAATATAAAAACTTAAAATAAATGGCAAAATCAAGGATACAACCTCCCAATATCTAATCACTGGACCAATTTTGTCAATTTTCATTTGATGTAAAAAATGACTAGCCTTAAATATGTCATTACCATTTCCCTAACAGCTTCAATTTTTGATATTAAAAAAAAATGGCACAGTTCTCCAATGTTAGAAATTTGACAAATTTCAACAATTTATTTTACCATATTGAAAGTATAGCTAACTCACTAGAAATCTGCAAATTTATTTTCTGTATATTCAAAGTAATTAAGAAAGCTGAAGAACAAGTTATATCAGATACAAACATTTACCTAATATTGCCTTTTTTTAAATATTAAATTTCTTAACATCCACATGAGTCATTAATAGTTATCTTCCTTAAAACTCAATTTCTGAATATTAGTACAAAATAAACTATGAATTTAACAGATACATATCCTCAAAAGTTAGTCAATTTTCATTGCCGATTAATTTATCACTTGGCAGGCATAACTACCAATCAAAATGCTCTGATGTTATTATATAATTATAACTTAAATTAATAGTTTTTGTTGTAATTAGAAAAATCGGTTAGTTAGAATAAATTAATCTTATTCATGCAAGCACCTTTGGAGACCAGCTATTTATCCACACATTAACAGTATTAAAGTAATCATTTAGTAATCTTTTTGAGATTTCTCTTAAAAATGTGATTATTGATAAAACTCATGGGAAGCAAAGCTATTATTGATAAAATATTCATGAATTTCCCAAAAAAAAAAAAAAATAATTAGTGAAATCAAACCAGTATTTGAGGCTGAGAGATGGTTGTTTGCTTTTATCAATTATTTGTCATATATAGATAGAAAACGAACAGCTGGTCGCTAAAGATGATCATTAATAATTTAAAACTGAATGTTAAGATTTGTACGAACTTCACTTATATAGCATCTTAAAAATATTGTAAAAAACTTGTTGCAATATTTTTAAGAAACTACTTATTTACAGTAATTATATTTATGAGTTGAAATTAATACAACTAACTGTTCACCAAAGTTAACTGAACAGTTAGAAAATTGAGCAAAGAAAACTACCTTCAGCAATTCATAAACAGTTACATCGGGATGAATTCTTTCTTCAGGATCTTTAAACAAAAAACTAAACAGTATAGGATATGACAAGAATTTTTCACGGACAAGCTGTACACTTTCTTCAGAGCAGTTCAACAATTCAGAAATAGATTCAGACATTGGCTGAGGCTTAAACAGTAAAATTCCAAGTGCCAATGCAAGAGGCAAGTTGATGAGCAATTCAGTGGAAGATGTGTTTTGAAGTCTGAAAATATATTGAGCAACCCCAGCAATGGCATCATAAGCAATCTGGCGATCTAAAATAAAATTAAAAAGTTTTAAATTTTCAAAAAATGGTTTTATGTATTTTCATCAACTAAGACCTGAAATGGAAAAAAAAAAGCAAGTTAAAAAAATATAGTCATCAAAACAGTCAGTAACAGCAGATTCTCAACATCAGCAATGATAATAAATGATCAACATGCTCTAGATACTTGTAAAATGCAAATTACAAGTAACGTTAGTATTGTGATAAGTGGTCAAGAAATGATGCAAGTGTCACAATTAACTTTGTGACCATCATCATTGCATCAGTTATTTAGTTTATTAAGTTATTTAGTTTATTAAGTTATCAGTTATTTAGTTTGTATAAATTCCAATATATAAGATATACAAGGTGTATTCAATATACAAGAACATATTTTCAAATAGACATCTTTTCAGAAGATCAGCACCTTTAAGGTTTTCGAGATTATTTGAGATATTTTTAAGGTAATTTAATTTAATGCCTTCATATCCAATTTACGATGGGTTTATATTGGAATTTATGCAAATTAAAACTGTGTTTAAATTTTTAAATCTTATTTCCAATGTTTTGGATGAGAACTCAAAGCAGACTTTGCCTATAAACATAACAGATTTTAATCTGGCTCTGACAGTTTATTACAAAACATATCTTGTAATAGACATATTGAACGGAATAAAATGAACTTCACTAAAAAAATGTATTTAGATATGCATTTATGAAGACTTAAGAGAAAGGAAATATTAGAAATGTAACAAAAATTGATTGGGAATAATACATTAAAATACAAAGTATGTACTACCGATCAAGAAAGCAAAATAAAAAAAAAAAAACCAAAACTGGTTCAAAACTTATTTCTTGCTTTTAGTAGAATATGTAGTTAAGGAATTATTATTTTTTAATTTCTGTCACCAATTATAAAAATAAGTAACTACCTGAAAACTAAGAGTGAAAAAAATGGTGCTTTATTTATTAGAAGCATAACATATTATTAAAAATTTAAAGTACTTGCATAAATAAATAAATGGCTTTCTCTTATAAAACTTTTACTCAGTAAAATCTATATTCAGAATAACAATTTTACTTCCTAAAAAATTTAACATTCCTAGTTGTGTTCACAATAGCTTAATACTGAATGTATTATTACATAGATGAAATGTTCTCTCACAGAAAAACGTCTTCCAATAATGAAATTTTTTTATTAACTATTTCATTTTGATAATTCAAACTTCAGATGCAAAACCTTAAAATCCATTATAGTAGTTTACAGTTGTAAGAATTTAGTAAAACCATAAACATATTTTAGCACAGTTAGAAGTTCGGATAAAATATCCATTAATCTGGTAAATACTGATAAAAAAATTTATATTTTTACCAAATACATATATGAAACCATAATAAAATTAAGAATATTAAATAGTTAAAAATTTTATTAAGAACCGAATTTTTGTGTAAATTATAAAGGAATATAAGAATTAATTTTTTTTGAATAATTATTCATTGTTTTTATCTCAAATTATAAAATTACAGAATACTACAGTATAGCTGGAAAAAATTTCATAAGTAAAAACAATAAAAGCAACAATTTATTTATATTAATACATGATTGGAATTACCTAGTTTTATTATTGTAATTTTTATACATACATTAGATTGTCTAAATTTACATTAAATCACAATTGCAATTAGATCACTTAATGCAGAGGTGTCCAAACTTTTCACGGCACGGGCCGGATCGAAATTAGATCCA
>JAPMOQ010051213.1:2456436-2501634 GCA_026543055.1 Argiope trifasciata
TTTTTTTTTTTTTTTTTTTTTTTTTTTTTTTTTTTGAATTTATATACAGTTTGAAACAATAAAGAAAATAAGCAAAAGGAATACAAGACTTGCAATCCAAATTTCACTGAACTGACATTATATTAAGATGCAGTAAAAAGGCATATACAATTACCTTTTACTTTTAATTAAGCACAATGTCATATTATATTGTCATATTATATATATGAAAATCAGATTATTTCAATGATTAAAAAGTAAAAACATTTTTTTTTTTTGTTAATATGATATACAATCTCTGACATTAAATATTTCCCCCTCACTCTTTAATTTCCTATTCATTATAGTGATTATGCAAAAAATTAATTTTTATTTAAAAAAATTAAATGCTAGGGTTACAGTAAAAAAATATAACAATTTTGTACATAACATGCAAAAATTTTCTAATGCTAATTGAAATAAAACTCAGCATCACATGTTACAAATATTTCATTAATTTGAGATAAATTGATTAACTTGGAATAATTTCACTTTTTAAGAAAATTATTTAATTTTTAAGAAAAATTCATTTAAGTGGTTTAATAACATGAGTATGATGTACAGTACAGAATAAATTCACTACAGTAATAACACTTGTTAACAACTTGTTAAGATATATAGATAAAAAAAATTATAAATGTGGGAATTGTCTTTTACTTTCAACACATTTGATCAAATGGACATTTCCTGAAATATACTAAATATTAGTCAAATCATCTGGCATTTTTAATTTTAATTTCCCATTTAACTAACATTAGAACAGGATGCAATTTCTCCCAAAATATAAAATCTCTCACAAGTTTTCAACATTCACTCTGAAAATTTCAGTATACTTTAATACAAACATCTATTACATGATGTAATGAAATTTATTTTTCATTAGTAGAAAACAACTGAAATCTAAGATTTAAACACATACATAGTATATATAAACTATAAGTCTTTAAAACATACCTCATTCACAAGTTTATCTTGTTCAATATCATACAGCAATAAGAAAATTTTGCTTTCATTAAACAGCAATAAAGGAAAAGGAATTTCTTCAGATCCACTTTTTACAAAAAAAGCTGGTTTGTTAAATCTAGACAATAAGAAATTGAGTTAAATTAATTAATAATAACAAAAAAATATTACAAAAAGTCGCAATAATTTTCATAAAAATAATTTCATAGAAGATTTGAAAATATTATGCTTTATAAGAAATATAATATAAATATTGAAAAAATGAAATACAATAAAAGTTTACAAGAATGAGGTTTTTTTTTCTTAATTTTCTCATAAGAAAGAATTTAATAATTTAAGAAAAATACAAGAAGCATCTAACATTTAAATAAAATCTTTCAAATTGTGAAAATTATATTTATTTAATATCAGGGCCAAAGTAATGCTTTATCTAACCATGAATTAAAAATTATTTAACAAAACAAATTAATATCAAAAGAAGAGTAATAAAAAGGCATTTTTACTCATTTAAAAACATTTCATTCTTACCTTTCACTAATAGTTGATCTATCAGAATCAAATGTATGAATTCCTATAAGAAATTCAGAATTATGACAGTATGAAAAGCACAACTTATTTTCTACCACAAATAAATCTTTCAATGTTAAGCCTTCTGTATTACAAGTAAAATTTAATGGCTGCAGAGATCCAGGTGACATTGAGTAACGTCTAGGACTATTTAGTCTTTTTACAGATGGGAAGTGCTTTGTGAAAGCTGTTACTATCCCTGTTGAAGAAGCAGAAGTCTTTGATGATTGACTAGATATATTTAAAGGCATAGAATATACTTGTCCATCTTCTGTATAAAAAATTAATAAATCTAGAGTCAAATTAACCATAAAGTTTTTCACTGCTCCACCACTCACATGTTTAAGGCCATAGTCAGAAAATCCAAACTCAAATAATTTGGAGTTGTTCAGAAAAGAATAAATAGCTAAACAAGAAGTTAAGGATATTCTCTGAGAAACAAGTAAAATAAATATGCAAAGACAAATATAAGTATTTTTAAATTTTTAAGAAGAATTCATGTTTAAATGAATAACACACAACAAACTCATAATGACACTCTGAAAATGACAACTTATTATATCTATTTATAATTTCATATTTTACCTAAAAGCATACTTTTTTTTTTTAATTCAATGAAACCATTTCTAGGTCAATTCTATTAAAACAGAAGTATTATTTTTATAAATAGATTTATTTTTAAAATAAATGTAAACAATGTTTATATTTCATTATGCGACAGTTGCTGTTTCTAGTTGACAAATAACAATCATTATAATAGAATAAAACAATTTCATTATGATACATTGTTTTATTTTATTCTTAAAAGTCCCTATTTAAATGAACAAATTAAATAAATTTTAAAATAGAAATTAAGCATTTAAGCAAAATATTGGAATAAAAAGTGTTCAACAATTTACTTATTGTTAACATTTTTAATATACAAAAGTGTTTAATAAATTTTAAAAAGAATGCATGATACTTAAATTATCAATGCAAGATAACCAATTTTTCAAATTAGATTTTTTTTAAAAAAAGAAGAAGGTTTGTCAAATGAAGCAAGAAAGAGATTTTGACTTTTGTAATTACAAAAATTAATTCTAAATAACTAAAAGTTATAAAATGTTCTTATACCAGAAGAGCAAATAAAAGGAAATCAAAACTAAATTCATTAAAGAAATTAATAATAAGAACAAAAATACAACATAAAAGATTCATATGTTAAAAAATATATACATTTAATAAATTTAAAATTATTTTAAATGTTAACAATATTTTAATACTAAAAAAATTTTAATTAGAAGAAAAGTTTTTATTTTTCTTATTAGGATTATCTGATCTCCCAGATTTACTCTAACAATATATTGGCAAAGAGGAACTAAGAATAAAAATAGAAATGTCAGATATATTTTAATAGTGTACATTATTTATGACAGTAGTTTTAATTATGTTTTTGAAGGTTTTAATACTATATCTTATCATTTTATACAATTAATACACATTTCATAATTAATACAGAAATTCTGTTTCTTCATTTCAAGACTTAGATAGTTCCACAAATTCTTTCCATTATAGTTTTTGGTTCATAAAAAATAATATATCATTTCCCATAAACATCAATTACAATTCTGACCCTATATAATTCCATTACCTTGAGGAATAGATGGCGAAAAATTACTAATTTACAGATCAGTATATCAGAAATGGATCAATAAATTTTAATATAATTCATGCAAGCTCAGGATAACAAAAATGATTTCTAAAAAAATAAATAAATTATGAAGCATTTTAACAAATGGTTTAGTTATTTTATGTCCCAGCACATAAGTAGCACTAGAGTAGTACAAGAACTAAAGGGAAAGATCTCAAAATTTTGATCTATTAACAGATGATGAGGATAGACATCTGAGCTGGCACACTTTTCTCTAAACTTCCATGTCACGACAGCAATAAGAACTTTAATGCCAATGAATTTACCATGTTCTTCAATGGATTGGGTTTTGAATCAGAAATTTTTGGCAAAAAAGAGAGAAATAAAGAAACTTATCAATAGGTAACTAGTCTCATTTCTATAACAAATAGCCCAATCATTAGAAACAAATTCATTTTAGTTGTATGATTATTAATTATTTTTTTGAAGACAAACAATAGGCAAAAATATAAACTAATTACAATCAATACAATAAACATGCTATTTTTTTATAACTTCGTATTATGCCTTCATACATATTATGGAACTGCCAGTCCAATGGAAAATAACATTTTGAGCTAATATTTACAACAGATATAAATTGATTTCATGCAAATTGAGTCCAAACCAGGCCAATATTAATCTAAGGCAAGAATAAAAGTAAAACAATTTAAAGATTAAACTGTTTCCAAAAGTTAATTTCTTTCAGGAAATAACAAGAAAAAAGGATACTTAATTTTGTTCCAGAGTCATTAAGGGCAAACAGTTTCTCTTTTGCAAGTAAAACTTTCCTATGAGAAGGATTATCATCACGTAAATCAACAATTGACATGATATGAGGATAAGTTTCAGATGATGGGAAAAAGGATGCAACCACTTTTCCATCAAAGAGAAATACAGCTTCTTTGGCTTCAAATTTGAGAATGGTAATATCAGATACATCAGCAAGACCTGCAACAAGGTATGAATAATATGCAAAAAGCTGGAACATTATTTTAAACTGCAATTTGCTTTCTAAAAACAAATTTATAAAAAAATTTATCTGGAATCAACATATTACTTTTTGCTATTTCTTGAAAAGATTGGAAGACAGTCTTCAAATTCCATTTTGCCAGCTGTTTTTCGGAAAATTGTACAGATGATTCTTGATCACAAGAAAGTTTCACTTCTACTGAATGATAACAGATTTCTTTCTGGTCATTGACAACCAGCAATCTGTAATCTTCTTGGCTGTAATTATCTTCTTGCCAAGCAAATCTGTAAAATCAAAATGTTGCAAACAATTAATTTTTAATATTTAAATAGCCTCTATGGGTAGAATTCCCAAATATCAATGTAGTGCAAGAAATTATGCAAGGAACTGAATTTAAATAATTTATTAAACCAACCACATGCTTTATTAAGCTATATTTCAGGAAGTAAATTCAATGATTAAAGAACTTGATATAACTCTGAAATGGAATTACTCATGATTAAATTTTTTTAAAAAAAATGTTTTGCTAAATTTTTGAGTTCTTTAATCAGTGAATTATATTTATGAAGCATCTAAATATTTTCTAAATATTAAAATTATATTATAAAAGATATTTTTCAATATCCATTATATTTTTTTATTCATCAAATTTTTGTCGCCACAATTCTATTTAAAGTTTTCCAAAATCTTTACTCTTTCATGAATAAGGATAAAAGGTGCAAAGAAGACTATGTTCAGAAATAGAAAATAGCAACTTTCATAATACAAAAATGAATTAAATACTTTTAGAATTATTTACTGTTTGATTTCTCATTGTTAATTTGTGAATATATGAGTATTTGAAAAATAAAATTTAGGTTTATTCGAAAATATATTATTAAGTAAAGTAAAATTCAAAGCTAAATGAATAAATACTACTAAAATGTTTAGCTTGAGATATTTTTCATCAGATTTCCAACTTACTTTTCCACATTGTTAAAAGTCAAATAATTCTCAGGTCTTTTAAAAAGTGAGATTAAAAGTGTTTTTTCTACAGAGTGAATACTGAGTAGATTTAAATCAGATGTTGCAATAATTGAAGCAATATTTTCACCTATTTCAGGAAATTTTTTGACTAACAACTTTTCTAAAGCCATAATGTGCAGGAAATCAAAGCTTTATAAATATTACTAAAAGCAAAAGAAAATAATTTAAAAGTTTCGCAATTTTGACATCCTTCTGTTATGAACACTCACAGTCATAACAAACTTCAAACATAAATATAAGCATGTGACTGACAGCTTCATTCCATTTCACTTTTTTACTGCAGATTTGAAAATGTTTGTTTTAAAATTTACAAATATGAGATAAGTTTTTTAAAGGATTTTCTTTTTTATCTTATTTTTTTCTTATATGATGCTCAATTTTCTTTTACTGGTTATTTTTCAAAAAGGAAGAAACTTTAAAAACCAGTAACCCTGTAACCGCCACTGATTTTTTAGGCGTTTCCCGCTTTATAAACGGTTGTACTTTATATTTCCGGACGCTATTGCAACTTTCGGCAAACGAGTTACATTTGTTCTTGTCATTACTTAGATTTCTGAGAGTAAGTCAATTTCCTTCTAAAATTTATTCTTATGTTTCTGATGTATATCGATAGTTATAGTTATTTGAGTAATTTAATGACATATTAACTAAAATATTTAGCAATTCTATTCAATATGTTAGCTAATTAGTGAATAACCTTGAACTGTAACAGTAAAAACTAGTAGGTAGATTTATCTTCAGAAAATTTGTGTGCTAATAATAATATATCTGAATGAAATCAATACAAACTTAATTGCGAAGTGAATGAGTTTGACATTTTAGTGCAAAATGGAAAAATACTATGAATCATACTATCCCAATGCTTATTTAAAGCTCAATTTGCTTATTAAAATTTCGTTTTTTATATTTATTATTCTTCCCTCAATTATTTGAAATATTCCTTAAAAAAATTATTTTTCTGTCAAATGGGTTTTTAACTTTATTTCTGAATTCTAGGGTGTGGTCAGGAGAAGTTTTTTTTTTCCTTCCCGAGTTCACTGATGCAAATTGGTCTTAATTGTTTATACATTTTTAAGTAGTTCTATTTTTCCTCTGCCGTTATATTTTAAATAATAAATTGATTAGTATTCTGCTGGTGTACTGCATTATTTTTGTTAAACTGCCTGTTGAAATGTACTGAACTCGACATATCTTTTTGCTTTAGCTATAGATGTTGTAATATAATCTAACCGTGGAGAAACCATTTTTCTGCTAATTCATATTTAGTAATTTTTTAATTGGTTGTAGATTTATTTTTGTTTTTTTAAATTCCCATGATGTTGAAATATTATAGCGTCGATTATAACGCTAATCCTTCATACTTTTTATGTATAATTGTTGGCAATTTCCTTTTTTAGATTTGATCTTTTACCATCTCTTTATGTAATTTGACTAAAAATTTTATAGCTAGATTTAAAGCTGAATATGTACAATTAAGTATTTTAATCAAATGACATGATTACTTTAAAAGGAAATGTATTTTATGCTGAGAACTGCTTTTTCAGAAGTTGATTTCCAAATTTGCTCTCTTTCAGATACTAAATATTTGATAAAAATGCGTGAGTGTATCAGTGTACATGTTGGCCAAGCTGGTGTCCAAATTGGTAATGCCTGCTGGGAGCTTTACTGCTTGGAACATGGAATTCAACCTGATGGCCAAATGCCTAGTGACAAAACAATTGGTGGAGGTGACGATTCCTTCAATACCTTCTTCAGTGAAACTGGAGCTGGTAAACATGTTCCCAGAGCTGTGTATGTGGATTTGGAGCCTACTGTTGTGGATGAAGTCCGTACTGGCACTTACAGGCAGTTGTTCCATCCTGAACAATTGATTACTGGTAAAGAAGATGCTGCTAACAATTATGCCAGAGGCCATTATACAATTGGAAAAGAAATTGTTGATCTAGTATTGGATAGGATTCGTAAACTGGCTGATCAATGCACTGGTCTCCAAGGTTTCTTGATTTTCCACAGTTTTGGTGGTGGAACTGGATCTGGTTTCACTTCATTGTTGATGGAAAGGTTATCTGTTGATTATGGCAAGAAATCAAAATTGGAATTTGCCATTTATCCAGCTCCTCAGGTAAAATTTACTTCAATATTTGAAAGATTTGTTATTTATATATTCCAAGTATTAAATTTAAAACTTTAATAAATATTTTACAGGTATCCACTGCAGTTGTTGAGCCTTACAACTCCATTCTTACTACTCATACCACCTTGGAACATTCCGATTGTGCTTTCATGGTTGACAATGAAGCTATTTATGACATATGCAGAAGAAATCTTGATATTGAACGTCCTACTTACACAAACCTTAACAGGCTAATCGGTCAGATTGTATCATCTATTACTGCTTCCTTGAGGTTTGATGGTGCTCTTAATGTAGATCTTACTGAGTTCCAAACAAATCTTGTACCCTATCCCAGAATCCACTTCCCTCTGGTTACTTATGCTCCGGTTATTTCTGCTGAGAAGGCTTATCATGAACAATTGACAGTTTCTGAAATCACTAATGCCTGCTTTGAACCAGCCAACCAGATGGTAAAATGTGATCCCAGACATGGAAAATATATGGCTTGCTGTCTCTTGTACAGAGGTGATGTTGTACCAAAAGATGTGAATGCTGCTATTGCTGCCATCAAGACCAAACGAACCATTCAGTTTGTTGACTGGTGTCCTACTGGTTTCAAGGTATGTTTTTGTTCATCTTCATGGTAAAAGTAAAGTTTAAGGTACGGACCCTCGCCAAACTGCCCCAAAATATCGCCAAATTCTACAAAATTTGCCAATTGTCCTCCATCTTGAATCGCTTTAAAATAGCGTTATTACACCCATGTGGTCCAAAAACTAATAAAATTGAGGAAGAAAAAATTAGTCTTTAAAATAGATACATCTTAAAAAAGGTAGAAATTAATATATTTTAACACAAAACGAGACAAAATTTCCATGAAATTAAATGAATTTTCCCGAAGATTTAAAGAATAATTTGTATTAGAACACAGGATAATTATTATTCTGTTACTTTTTTTCTGTAAATCAAGTTTAATCTTTTAAAAAAAAACAAAAGAAGCTTGTTATCTTGCAATTCTAAAATGTATTTGCCATTTTGATAAATGTCAAATGGTTATATCTTTTTATGCAGTCTCAAATAGTTAAAAAAAATGAGAGCATAACATGACCTTTTTTAATTTCAGGTTGGAATCAATTACCAACCACCAACTGTTGTCCCTGGTGGAGATCTTGCTAAAGTCCAGAGAGCTGTGTGCATGCTTTCAAATACAACGGCCATTGCTGAAGCCTGGGCTCGTTTGGACCATAAATTCGATCTTATGTATGCCAAGAGAGCTTTTGTCCACTGGTATGTTGGTGAAGGTATGGAAGAAGGTGAATTCTCTGAAGCCAGAGAAGATTTGGCTGCTTTGGAAAAAGATTATGAAGAGGTTGGAATCGATTCTACAGAAGGTGGAGAAGATGAGGGAGATGAAGAATTTTAATTCTTTTGATTTCAAGCTGGAATTTGAAATCTTAATGTATTATTAAAATGTTCATTCCAATTTTTTTACTAGAAAATTGTGAAATTTTGAGCTGAATAAATCTGATTTTGATTAAGGTATCTCTTCTTAATCCACAAGTGTTTAATTAAAATTCCTTAAACTTGGGCATTTTAACTTCCTTTAATATGTGCCTCTTGTATATAGGTAATATTTATTGTTAAAAATTTATATGGTCCTTTTGTTATTATGTAAGCTGAGAGTAGGCTCTTTATTTAAATTTTTTTTATGTATTTTGATAGTGAAAAGTTTAAAAAAAAATTAGAGCTTTAATTATTTAAAATAATAGGCTTTAAAAAATATCGATCAAGATATGATCAGAATTAATGTTTAATGAAATGGTTTTAATTTTCAGTAGAAGGAATTATGTATATGAAGAATACAAATAAACATGAATTTTGAGAATGGGTGATATTTAAGGATGCAAGTGAAGTTGTGCAAAGCTATTAAAAATGAGGATATTAATCTTAACAGCAGTTATATGTATGTTATCTTCAAGTTATATATATGTTTATAATATAGAATTTTACAAAATTCTTGTAATTAAAGATACTATTTGGTTAAATATTAATGTGCTACTTTATTGAATTTTTTTAAGAGCTGAAAATTTGAAATAATGCTGTCAGATTAGGAAATAAGTTTTATTTAAATAATGTGTATTAGATAGCAATTTCTTGAAGTTATATTCGTTAAAATATGCTAATAAAAAAAGTTACTGTATATAACGAGTAATTCAGAAATCCTTTGAAGAAATCCATTATATTCTTAAATTCACTTTCATCCAATTGCAAGAAGTTTACTAAATTTTGGCTTAGTTTTCTATGTTACAAAACATAGTAAATGATGTATTGAAACAAATATTTTGTTAATCATAATACATAAAATGAGATAAAATAGGTTTATTTACAAATCAAAATATACATAATAATTTACAGAGATTTGATGAATGATAACTTGTAATAAATATCTAGTCATTATAAGGTTATAAAGTAATACATCATAATTGTTCGATTGAGCTCAAAGAATGAAATAACAATCCTATTCTAGATGAATGATTTAAAAACTAATTAAGTGGTCTCAAAAATAAAGCAATATATGTAGCTCTTACTATCATTACAAACTAATATAAGAATGGTTTAAAAATTATATTTAGATGAATATATAAAATGAAATGATTGTTTTAATATAAAATACACAATTTTATTAGATTGTATTTGCATAGGTAAAATGGTGTCCTTGCAATTCTCTGATTCATCCTCTCCCTGCTTTCTTTCAATATTATTTCGTGTAGTAAGTGTTAAACATATGGCTTCATCTCAGTTTCAAACAATCCTTCAGTTTCAGTAAGCATGTTTTCGCTAAGATATGTAATTGAGGTATTAATTTGTCTCAACAAATAATATAATAATGTGGGATTTCTTTCATTTTAGTAAAATATCGGGTTATTTTCTAGTAATTGACTGAAAAGCTACAGATATAAAAACATTTCACTTGGAATTTACAAACATTCATATTTTTACTTTATTGACTTAGAATTTCAATTTGAATTATAAAACTAAAAGAAATACATTCCAACAGTTATCCTTCAGATCTTGTTTTCGGAAAATCTGCTTTCATTTGTGTGAACTTGATTTTCTTTTTAGCATATTTAGTTGCCAAATGAATTCATTTTGAAAATCAGCCTATGTTTCGAACACCATGATTGTTATAAATTAAGTTTCAGAAGCCACTTCTTCCAACCAGTCCAAATAATCGGTGACCCTTGTGTAAACTCCAGGGTATTCTGCTTTAGCACACTGAAATCCGAAAGAAACAACTCCTACTAAAATCCATACAGAATTTTCAAGCAGCATCAATGGACCTCCAGAATCGCGCTGAAACAATAATTATTTTATTAAGTTCTGTGATTAATAAATAATTAAACTATACAAAAATATTAGAATAAAGGAGCTTTTAATTCCATAAACTTTCAATGACAATCGAAACTAAATATAAATTAAGAATATTAATCTTATTTTGATGAGCAAGGAGCACAAATTCAGCAAAGCTAAAATTAAAAATTGTGGAATTCATAACAATGTCTATTTTAATAAATTAGAATCTTCATCTTTTAAAATAGAAAATATGGAAATGAAAATAAATCATTCGATTGTAATACGTGTGCAATATTTTGCTTAAGTGATGAATTTTCTAAAAATGCATTTTACATTTTGATTAATTTACATTAGGATTAACATAATATATATATTTATTTTGAAAAAAAAATGCATGATTTTTTAGATTTTTCCTAAGTGATCAAAGTACGCTTGGATAATACGGTACTTTTCCATTATACCGGCGCAAATATCGCCAAGCTAATTTTTTGGCAACGGCACACAATCGCATTTTGGCGCAGGCGACAAAATGGCCGCAACTTTCTTTAAAAATGTAGCGGTAAAAGGTTACCGGCTGCGATATTCCGTTTGGCGTAGGTTGCATCATTATTAGCGACTTTTCGTCTGAGCTGGTATAATTGAAAAGTACCGATAATATTTTACAACGAGAAATTAAATGGGGTATAATTTAGTTTATTTTTAATTCGAATGTTGGAAGTTTTACATTTTATTTAGGTCGCCTAATTAGCTAGCATTTAACTATAAATTATTGCAAAATTTGACTACTGAATATCCCTTAAAAATTACCACATTTATTCAAGTGGGTAAGGAGGGCATTTAAAAATGTCTGCCCAAAAGTACCTATGATCAGCAATTTCTATTCGGCTGAAAGTATGTGTGCAGTTCTGGGTGGGTCGATCTTATTTTAGCCCACCTTTGGTGAATAATAAGAATTTTTTGGCGAAAGATAAGAATTCTTTTTTCTTAACCTTTTAATTCAAATACTTTCGATTTGGCGGGATTTTGGAAAAGTCGCCAGAGGTGGGCTAAAATAGGATTTTACCGCAGTTCTTTCCCCCGATAAAGAAACAAAGAGACCTTTGTTTCTTTCATTGCTATTATTATTTATTTAAATGCCTGCATCAAGATGATACACGGGTACTTTTATCGAAAGTCGATAGTAAATTCATATATTCATCGATAGTAAGTTCATATTATGAATTTACTATATATGTACGTATATACGTTAATTTGATTTCTAAAAACATTGTTTCCTATTTAAAAAGAATGCTGAAATTAAAATCTCGCAAATAATATATTTTTAAAAACTGGTTGCTTTTATTTGGTTTTTTAATGAAAGTTATATATTTAAACTATACTCTCCTACAATAACATAAATGGAAAATATTTTAAATATAATGCGGAAATACCGGCTAATCAAAATAAGAAAAACACGCTGTTGCATAGTACTAATATCGTTAAACCAAAGTTTGGCCTTTAAGACGGCATGCAGTCTTTTAAGTAATTCTTTATAAACATCTGAAATCGCATTAGCCCATGCTAACAAAATCTCTAGTTCCTTCTGAACTAAATGGTGATGGTGTTTTGAAACAGTGAACAGAATCTTCCCAATCCGATCAATAAATGTGCCACATAGATGCAGTCATGTATAGATTGGCTGACCAGACATTCTTTATCTACTTTTAACGTAGGTGTTGGCGGAATTGTGCCAATGTGTAGGTTTAATTCCGCCAAGGATCGAATCCACGACGTTTGAGTTTGAAATTCAGTAATTTATCCACTACACAAAAGTAGCCACCGATGTGTAGGGGCAGTTACTGGCTTATTAAGATGTACTCATCAAATGTTGGTGCTCATTAATCCACTATTTAATCAATTTTCTTTCGTTTCATAGCAAAATTAAAGGGATTCCTGTTGATCACTGGCTATTTAAATCGCATATTTGATAGAATTGTCTCATAAAACATGTTTTGCAATAGCCTGAGTTTTATTGAACTATAATTTTTTGTATCGTTGTTCTGCATATATTGAGAGTAAACAGATTAGCAATTCTTTCATGCTCATGTGATTTATATGTATTATTCCATGTTTTAGTTGTCTAGATATTTGACCTATTTTGTGCGAATAAACAGGACTGTACATTTCATGTATACGTGTATCGACATATTTGGCGACCACTCTCATCTCATTTTGAAACTCATTCAATTTTCTTATTTCCTCTGAAAGCAAGAAAATAGAACAATAAGCGGTGTTTTTGGTTAAGAGCATGCTTCTAACAGCAAATCTAGTTTATTATGTCTGTGCACACGCTGACAGGATGAATATGAGTGAGTGATGGGCGTAATAATTTCAATTTTCAATATATTGTTCCACTGCAATGTAAAAATTATCCATTCGAATTCAATAATCAAAAACAAGATACTTTTCTGAGAATGTCTCGATCTTTTCAAGATAATGAAATGAAATGTGCGATTCACCATATCTCAGTGCTCTATAAAAAAATTTTTTTAAGCTTTGTGGTGACATCTTAATAAGCCAGTAACTGCTACTAAACATTGGTGGCCACTTTTGTATAGTTGATAAGTTACTGGACTTCAAATCCGAACATCGCAGGTTCGATCCTTGGTGGAATTCGGGGCCGCGGTGACCTGGTGGTAAGGTCTCAGATTCGGAACTCGAGGGTTGCAGGTTCGAGACTCTTGCACGTTAAATTTGTCAGGCCAAACGTCCTCCCGCTGGTGTGGAGAGGGGGGTGCCAGTTCAGTTGTCATCCTCGTCATCTGATCGTGGTTCAAAATGACGAGGTCCATCTCAAAATAGCCCTCCGTTAATATAACTTAACTAAATTTGGCGGAATTCAACCTACGTATTGGAAAAATTCCGCCAACACATATGCCAAAGCTTTATAGAATAACCAGTGTAGCAATGGTTCATAAAAAATATTTTTTTAAAAAGAAAACCTACCTGGCATGCATCTTTTCCACCTTCTGGTACTCCAGCACAGATGAATTGACGAGTGATTCCCCTTGGGAGTGTAGATCCTCTTACTGGCTCGTATGATTTGTCACAAGACGATATATTTATAACTTTGACAGTCACTTCACGAAGGATTGTGGCACGCTTTCCTCCTGTCAAAAGACAAGTAGACAATTAAATCACGTTAATGGAAACTTTGATTTAAAAATTATAATTCAAGTTCAGCTATAAGGATCTGTTCTATGGATCCAGCTGAACTCCTATTCAACTGGATTCTTTGGAATTCAATTTAAATTTATTTTGTCTTTTTGCTTATAAAACATTATGTTTGTTGGATTTTGTCCCCAAAAATGATTTCGAGCACTGTATCCTTGTCATAATTTACACCAGAATCACTCGATTAGCAGAAAATGCCAAACAACATTGCTAAGATATCTTCTTGACATTTTTCAGTGCTCAGAAAATCGTGGGAATATCGTATAATATCTTTGGTGATCAGCTCCAAAGGGAGCATCACAACGACATGTTGAAAATTTCTTTAATCTTTTGCCAAATTTATTTGAGATTCCGAACTATTGAATATGTCTGTAGATTGTCAGACTTGTATTACATATGCCGTAGCATCTTTATCTGACATCACACAGACCATTGAAAAAGAAAAAATCTTTCAAAGAAAAGGCATGGATGCAAACGGTCTAAAATCGGCTTCACCAGTTTGGTTTATATGCTCTTGTAACTTTTTTTATTATCTTCTCTTACATATAATTAAAAACAAGAAAAAAAATTATGCAGATGGTCATCTGTAGCTCTAAGGGATGTAAAGTGTTTTTGTTTTTTTTCATAAATCTGTTTGGAGCCAGTTAAACGCCATATTTTCAAATGAAAATATGATATGAGAAGTAATAAAAGTGAATAATCACAAAATTGAGGTACAGTAAAATCTTCTTATTCTCGCTTCCTTCATTCGCGTTTTCACTATTCGCGGATTAAAAAAATGCGACCCAATTCCTATATTCGCGGCTAAAAACTTCTTTATTCGCAGATGTAATAAGTACATACATAATAATAAAAGGATTCCAATAGGTATTCAACCCATTATCCTTTGTAAATGTTGTCAAACGGATTAATAAAAAAAGTAAAATAGATCTTATTACAACTTTGCCTAAAGTATGTTGTTAAATGATATCACCGAGGACTTTGACATAAGCCGCTTTCGCCGCGATCGGTGTTTTTGAGAATGTAAACAAACAGAATGAAAACAACCTTATTACTCAATGAATAAAGTATATTTGTAGAATTAACGACTAAGAAATAAGGTAGCACTAACGATTAAGAAATGAAAGTTTACTCACCTCATTCCGAAGATTCATTTGAATCTGACGCAAAGATGGCAGATCTCAAAGACTATTTTAACCATTTTAATGTAACGATTAAAGACTGGAGCAAATTATGCGAATACAGAATGGACGACTCAATTGAATACAATAATCCACCGGAAACATGAATAAGAAAAATGAATAGACAGGAAATAATAATTTATGACATATTTGTTTTTTTTTATTTTGTCACCTAGATACGTATCCCACGTATCCCCTATAATCCCATATAAATTACCACTCCGTATTCACGGCAAATTTATGGAACATATCCCCCACGAATAAAGAGCTTTTACTGTACTGAGTTAAAGTTTGGATTCCAATAATGTTTAGACCTCAATATAATTCAGAATGATTATTTAAAGGATGTATGACTCAGAGGAAATACGAATACATAAATAATATTCTCTATTAGCACAAGATATTGTGCGATATTCCTTCGATGTTTGGAATATAAGCCAATATCGGAAATACATCGTAACAATCAATCCGGAATTTTGTGCTAATAGGGTTGTTATTGTTTTGATTGCTTCTTACCAAAATCCTGATCTCCCCATCCAGTCACAGTGACCTCTTTGCCCAACAATTGCTTGCGTCGGATTTCCGGAGAGGTGGGCAGGCAGATGGGCCGGACATTGCTCTCGAAATTGATGGGCTCCTTGAGCCGGATGACAGCGATGTCATTGTAATGTTCTCGAGGCAAATACTGGGGATGAATGATGATGGAATCAATAAGATGCTGAGTTCCTTCAAGAACTTTGATGCTGCCAACTCGAACTGTGTAACGGGTTGGAAGAACTCGGCTACAAAATAAATTTACAGTTTTCACTTATTTTTTAGGGCACATTAAGTCATACATATTAAATACAAAATAATTCAAAACAATTGTCAAGATTAAACCGAGGGGAGCAGTCTCCCCAAAACTATCTCTCATATTCTCTAATAAAACTTGTCATGTTAAAGAATGCCTTACATGGCATGGCATACAATAATCAAGAAATATTGACTTTTGGCATGAATTTATCATTTTTACTCATTTTAGTATTAGTTATATAAAGGCCTTATCACACGGTGGAATTTTCTCAGCACCTTTCCGTTTCTACTCTCAAAAACCTGTCAAGCAAGTTTCATAATCGACAACTTTTTCTAACCAGTTCGAAAATATCGTCGGAAATATTGTCCGCAAACGAAATTCAACCAATTAAGTGAAATTTTGAAGTGATGTCACTTTCGCTGTCGTTTGCTGACGGAAAGTGCCGAAGATATTTCGCCGTGTGATAAGGCCTTTAAAGGCCTTATCACACAGTGAAAAACCGTCAGCAATTTTCCGTTTCTACCCTCAAGAACCGGTCAAGCAAGTTTTTCATAATCGGCAACTTTTTCTAACCAGCTAGAAAATGCCAACGATAGTGATGAGAATATTGTCCGCAAACGAAATTCAACCAATCATGTGAAACTTTGAAGTGATGTCATGATGACGTCATTTTCATTGTCGTTTGCTGACTGAAAGTGCCGACGATATTTTGCCGTGTGATAAGGCCTTAACGACCCGGCTTTCTTAAAGCAATACTAAGGTTATTTTTAGACGGACCTCGTAATTTTAAACCGCAGTTAGATGACGAATATTTTTACTGAATCTATCATGTCATCCTTGACTAGTTATTCAGCTATTAATTCCTGTTCAAAGGTTAATAGTATTTAAAATTAGAATTTGTGTTTCAGACCCTTTCTTCCCAAGCGATTGAAACCAAAATTTAACACAGAATTACAGCTGTAGTCCAAATTTGATATATTTAAGTCACTGCTTTTTTTAATTATCGCTATTACACGTTTCTGAAAATGCAGGCTGACTGACAGTCAGCCCGTAATTGGTTTTCCATCCAAATTTGACAGGTATCTACATTATAGACTTTGAATCCTCTTACCGAATTTTATCTATACAGATCTTTTCATTTTGTAATTATCGTGTTAACTTATATTCAAACAACCAGACAGATGGATTCCATCAGAACAGATTTCACTCAAAATTTTATGTAAAAACCATTTAACAAATTTCAACTGTCCAGCTCAAAACCTTTTTATCTTTGTCACAGACAGATGGAAATTTCCAAAAATGTTTTTTCCGAACTCAGAGAAATCTGAAACATAGAGATTTATCAAGATCTCGAGTTCGAATTTTTTGATATTTTCTCCATGCTGCGTATACAAGAGATTTAAAAAAAAAAAAAAAAAAAAAGAGGCGGAGGGTAAAATTTCTTTGTAAATTATGATAGGATGACAAAATATTAACTCAAGAAAGAAGTTAAATTTTTGTTTCAGTAATAATTACGCAATTTGACTGTTTTTTGATTTATGGCCAGCATTTAAGCGGTCGTTCCTTTACTACTCTTAAGAACAAGAATAATTCTTTTACTCTTCGAAATAATACTTATGTTTTATTTTGTACGTTCTTTGATAATAATTTTAAAATTAGGATTTTAATTAATTCATTCATTACTTTTTAAGAGACATATGTTTCTTAAATTTGTGTTTTATTCACATAAGAATCGTTAACACATTTTAGCAATATAAGCACTGGTTTAGTTGGAATTACAGTGATTTTTTAAAAATTATTATGTTTAAATAATTAATTAAATCACTTTAGATTTGAATGAGATATTTTATACATAAGCATATCAATGAATTTTTAAAATTTTATGAAGAAAAGAACATACTAGTATGATACTATATTAACAATTTTGTTTCGAATTTTCACAAACATTGTTTTAAATCAAAACGCATACTAGTAAAGTATTCTCACATAATTATAGCAATTGTATAAATTTTTAGCATTGCATTTTTTCCCATCAATTGCACTTTTCTTTTTGCAGACTGTAATTACGTCCAAGCACAGAATAGATGACAAACCCATACACAGTATGTCATACAGCATAACATCTAATTAAATATTAAATAACATGCTCAACTACATTTTATTCATATAACTGTAAAAACACCAAATATAATAAATTCATTGACACTGATTAAAAGTAAAAAATCCTGCATTTTAAAATGTAATAAATAAAAAAGGGCATTCAATAACAATAAAAACTGTGCTGCTAAAAGTTTGATAGTACAACCCATTTACAATTGTTTTATCGCCATTTTTTTAATAAAATTTCACAACTAAAATAAAACAAACAAACAAAAACTTACGCTCCTCCTCTTGTACGAAAACAATGCGCAGCAGTCACAACATGCCACTTATTAATGATGGCAGCCCCACATAAAAAGTTTTCGATGCCAAAATTTCTTGTGTAAATGCCGGCCTGAAATATTTTGATGAAATGAGCAATCAAATAAAGGACATTTGCAATTTCTACATTAGGGTGAATTTTTAAAATGTTCTTTTGAAATAGTCGCCAAACTTACCATCCAAGGCCAAGCTCCAAGTTGAGATTCCTCTCCTCCAGCAACCGAAGGTCTTTTGTCGGACGAGACACCGAATTCGAGAGGAATTGTTCGTGCAACTTGTCTGGCTATCCTGTTTAATCCTCGAATTGTTCTAGTACCACAACCTATTTTTTAAAAAATGAACAATTTACAGATAATCTTAACTTAAGGTATCCGACTACGTTGAAAACGCTGGTTATCAAACACATTGGCGAAGATTTTTTTTTTATTGTTATTTCTCTTTGTTCAGACTTTCCTCTTTCCAAAACAGTTTATTTTCTCTGGGAAAAGGAAGGCCTGACCTATCATCAAGTGTCTCGAATATTTTTCAGGTAAAATTTGTTTCTAAATACAATTTTCTCGAAAATTTATTTTTCCTAAAAATACTCCACCGTTAACATGATATCTCAAAAACTAATAGAGGTATTTGCATAAAAATTGCACCGCGTATTTTAAATAATATGGGCAATGAAATGAACCAAAATTTTTATTGTTGGTGAAATACTTTTTCATTTACAGGCGTTTTTAGAAAAATTAGGCTGGCAATTTATGGAAAAAAAAACATATACACGTTGTTTTTTACCCATAACTTCTTTGCATCTCAACCTTTTTTTGAATATTTTGGTTCATTTCATTCATCATTATGTTCTATAACTTGTCTACAAAGAAAAAATAGGATTGCTGCATTACCATTTTTGGCAGAGTGTGAACCACTTAGGTTAAATTTCATCAAAATATACTTCAAATTTTCCTATTTCTGAAAACATAATATATTTTTGAATAATTTCGTTGTATTTATAGTACTTTGTATTATAATTGACGATGCATAAAAAAAACATAGTTTTAAATAGTTTTTAAACAATCCAACTTTTCAAAAACTTTCCTCTGAACGTAGTCGGAAACCTTAAAAGGTTAAACGCCGGCGTCCTGGCATAGGGGTAGCGTGTCTTCCCCGTAATCTAAGCGTCCCGGGTTTCAGTCCCGGTTCGGGCAGGGTTGTTATTCCGTGTTCTATCTGTGAGATGTATGAATAAGCCCCCCTGTAAAAAGGGGTTGTGCAAGCGAATGTGTGTATTACCTTCATTCGAGCTAGAAGTCAGACTTCTGCACTCTAGGTGCTCAGGGGTCTTTACCCACAAAAGCTATTGCATCCCGCTTTCCGTGGGGACACGATATCATCATCATCAAAATGATAAACATTCTGATTTTGAATATAATGTCATCAATTATAAATTTTTCACTCATATAAAAATTTATTTTATTAATATTAATTCAAATATAAAAATAAATCGACAAAAGAAAAAAAAATAGACATTAAGAAAATAAAATGTAATAAAAAATGCCAATTTTGAATATTAATTTCTTTATTAAAAGAACTATGAAAGCAGTTTGTCCACATATTAATACTACTATACTCATAAGAATAGTATCACATACCTCTTAACTTTTTTGCCCGACTGCCATACGTGCATCGATTTATCAAATTTTTATAGTTCCAAGCAAAAAATAAACCATTCACAATGATTATAATTCAATATTAAAATTACTTCAAATGCATAGATGAGTCAAGTACTTAATAGATTTCCATTTTGATCAATATAAGAAAAAATTCCCAATATAGAAAGTGCCTTCTCATTAGATAGTAAAGAAAATAAAACAGTTGTTAAGTGTAATATTTATTTACAGCTGAAGTGTTTTAAAAAGTATTTAATGAATTAGAATCTTAAACAAATTTTCACTGGTAAAAAAGCTTGGTTAGCTTTATTTCAGCCCATTAAATCTTTTAGAAAAAACTTTCTTTGATATTACAGCATTTATGAAATATATACAGACACACACAAAAAAATTCTGATTAGTTTTCCTATTATATTTTATGAGAAATAGGTGCTATACAGTTTATTATTCAAGATACAAGATAGTTAATGGGTTTGTTTTAGTTTTTTCATTTCCCTTTTCAGATTAAAGCTTACATTTTAAATGAGATAATATATTTGTATATCAGAACGATGCATATTACAATAAGCAAAACATGTGCAACATACATATATAGTTATTAAAATTTGAAACAGGTAACACTTTGATTGCAAGACCATTAAAATTAAATTATACTTTAAAGACTTTATTAAAATTTTTCTCTCGCAACAAATAAGAGTTTGAAGGACCTACAGTGCGATCAGCGAATAAGCCATGATTTCAAAATTAAATATCTCTGCAAAAAAGGTTGATAGAATGATGCAGTAAACTGTATGTTTATTAGCAAAACTGTAAAAATTGTGTACAAAAGTTAGAAAATTTAGTTACAAAAATCGTTAACAGATGGCGCTCTGCGCTGTAAACTCTTTCTCTGAAAGGAGTCTTAAAAAAATAAAGTGATGCGGTCTTTGCAATCAACATACAATTTTTTTCTAAATGTTCACCGTTCCAAACAATGAGATTGCGTCATCGAACAATGAAATGTGATATCACATCTTGCAATATCTTAATGGAAATGGAATCACATGCAACCCCAATCAATGACTCAAGCTCATCTAGAGTGATGAGATTGTTTCTATAGACAGTGTCTTTCAATGCTCCCCACAGAAAGGAGTCACAAGGAGTCAGATCGGGAGTCATTTTTCATTTTTGACGTCACACTGAAAGCGCGTCTATTGGGCATTGTGATGAGAGCGCCATCTGTTAAGGGTTTTCGTAACTAAATTTTCTAAACTTTTGTGCAGCATCTTTACAATTTTGCTGATAAACGTCTAGTTTATCGCATAATTCTATCGATCTTTGCTGTAGAGATATTTAATTTTGAAATCAGGGCTTATTCGCTGATCACCCTGTAACACCAACTGTTTCAAAGTCTAAAGACTCTAATCTAATTAGCAAAATTCATTTACCAGGAATATCAAATTTTCTAGAGAGAGTCGGGTTAGGGCAACAGACGACTGGCATATCTCTAATCCAACGGCAAATAACAGGCATCTGCGACCTGATAGTTTCCATGACAGGTCGACATTCTGGTAGAGGAGTGCATGTTCCTGCAGATCCGTCGGGAGTCCGGCAGTTCTGCTGATTTGAATTTTCATTTGCGAATTTCACTCCAGCAGCTGAAAAGTTCATAAAAAGTAATGTATTAGGTTGGGGAATAAGTCTGTAGCGTTTTTATATTTTCTTTGTTTTAAAACAGTTTTTTTCCTTCTTTTTTTGCTGTTCGACAAAGTGTATAGTATTCATTCGATAGATATCTTTTTGCTCTACAAAACGGTGCTAATCGTCTTTTTCAGTAATTTAATTTTCAATTACTTTTGAAGGTCTAGAAATGGAATATCCAGGAGGTAAAAATAAGGACGTGGTAAGGTATTGAAAATAAACATTTTCTACACCATTTTTTTGTTGTTCATCGAGGCCAAAAAACTGCTGAAACAGCATGGGGCATTTGCAAAGCATACGGAAAAGATGTCAAAGGCGAGTCTACAGCATATAAATGCTTTGAGAAGTTCAAAAATGACGATTTTGTCGTCGACGACTCACTCCTCGGACTGGGAGGGCTTGGGGCTAGTCCATCATAACCTCTTTCCCGCTACACCGCGTGAAAGAGGCTATGCGACTGAAAAGACCCCCATCGACAAGGCCAAACTATACTTCAAGACAACGCCAGCCCCCATGTTGAACAAGTCGTCAAAACCGCACTCCAAGAGCTTGAATGGGAAGTCTTTCAGCATCTGTCGTATTCTCCGGATCTTGCACAGTCGGATTACCATCTTTTCCGCTCCATGCTGAACCATGTGAGGGGATTTACCTTCGACAACCTTTATAAAATGGCTCAACAACTTCTTCGATACCAGACCAGGTGAATTTTAGCGGAACGGCATCGACAAATTGATCGAGAGGTGGAAGGAGGTCATAAACAGCAACGGCGAATACATAATTGATTAATTGATTATTATTACTAATGATTTTCTTTAAATAAAAGTCATTGATAAAAACGCCACGAACTTATTCCGCAACCTAATATATTGCTGTATTAGCAAATGTAACCGGTACTGTCGGGGCTCAGTCTGCAGCATTTCGTTTAATATTAGTTTTATATGGTTCGAATCCCAACCATTGTGTTTTAACCTAGGACTGGAATTGTTTTATTTAAATTTATATCTATTGTTTAAGGTATAGAAGGCTTTGAATCTTTTCTTAAATATTCAAATTGTATTGTTTTCGAACATTTTACTGTTCGTTTCAGTATCTTGAGACAACCCCCTTTTTTTCTGAGGCACACCACAACTACGTGTCACTAAGAGGTGAAACGTAGAAGCATAAGCGCATTTTTTTCCGAATTCTTCGTCGTTCTTTGTTCTTGATTCCAGCCCTATTAATGCGGATATACTTCGTCGGCTATACTCTTGGATATACGGATATACACTTGGCATGCGGCACTTCGACGCTTCATACATACGGCACTTTGATGGATATACACTTGGCATGCGGATATACTTCGCCGCCAACTTATGCTTGCAGTGAGCGTTTTTTCTACTATATACGTATTTTATGTATTTTTACGTGACCCGCGCTCCAATTACAGACTGCAAAAGACATACACTTGGCATACGTTGCCCGCATGCCAAGTGTTAAATATTTTTTTCGTTCATATTTTTTCACTTTATATGAGTATCGCGCCGTTTCTGACTTTATTATTTTAATTTAATTTAGTCTCCGAGTAATAGAATTTACTTTATTGTTAAATGTAAACTCGCCAAAGATCATAAGAATTTTAGGGGAAAGTATTCCTTCTGACTATTTTGACTTTAATCAATGAAGGTGCTCTCCCTGAAACTTTCTTACATAATCTCCAATAAAGATCTTATCCTTCTTCATCTGCATAAAATTGAGGGCTTTGGATAAGGTCACGATTACCTTTATTTCATTGCATTGAATTGTGAACGATAATTAAGAAATATAAATCTAATATTTTCACTGAATATATCGAGAGAATATATATTTTGAGAGTCTTTTTGTCGACTGATCAACACAAAAATTTGATACAAAATCATAGTTATAATCAGAAGATAACAAAAAGCATTTCATTGATTCGTTTTAAGAATTCTTTCATTTACATGCATGCGAAAGAATAGACAGACAAATTGTCAATTCTTTGAAAAATCTGGTTTAAGAACCTGTATTTTAGAATCTAATCCCATGCATATAATTTTAACCATCTAGAGCATTGCGTTTTATAATTATCGAGTTCATTTGTACTTAGACAATCGCACAAACTTTCTCTGAACGGATTTCCTTCAAAATGTGATAGAAGTCTACAAATTTGATATAAAGTCATAAAATCCATATATAAATTACATTCTCTAACTCAAAGCGTTTTTGAGTAATCGTGCTCATATACAGACAGGCATAACATAACACTTTTTTATACCCCTGCAACTATAATCTACTGGTTATTCAAACAGTGCAAGGGACATAAAATAAGAGACACCAAAAGACACTCCTATACTATCCATCGCTATGACTTCTTCTTGCATACAGCCGACCACCCCGCCACCACTTAACGTAGCAGTATCGACAGGATCCACCGCAATGACTATCGTATAAATTGCCCAAAGTCTGATATTTGCCAATAAATATCAGAATTTATTGGCACTTTTAGCGTTAGATATATGAAAAAAAGCTGAGAGCAAGGAGCTGGCAGAGATGCAAACGGGAAATAGCAGTGGCTTTGTAATCAAACTGTCTTCTTCTTCTTGCATACAGTCGACTACCCCGCCACCACTGAACGTAGCAGTATTGACAGGATGAATCAAACTATCAGAGGGAAACTGAAAATCTGTGCTATTCTAACATAAACATACATACAATCTATTTTTGATAACAAAATTTTATATACGTTTTTAGATAAATTAGGTATTTAGCAAAATTTCGAGTTTCAATTTTATGACGTTTGCAATACTTTCTTTATACTATGTATATGAGAAAGTAAGAACCATAAATTTGAAAGTGCTTCTAAAATGATCATATGATATTAATCTTTTACAAATTTGAAAAATGAATATCATAAAAAACAACAACTTAACTTACCTCGTGCTTGCCGTAGTTGGTTAATGATTTCTGTCAATTGGTCAGCTGTTGCATTCTTCTCAATCTTCTCTTTAGAAGTGTTATTTTGAGGTATCGGGAAAACAGGAATTAGTGGAACTCGAGATGCTCCCCCTGTTCTCCTATTGATACCATTGGCGGTTGGTGGTGGCATATTTTCAGAACTACCATCTGAACGCGAACGCCGTCCTTGGATACCAGATGTCGGGTAATATGGCTCAGAGCCTGTACCATCGTTATTGAATTTTTCGAAAGAATCTTTCATGCGCCTCGGTTGGGGTTTGCTTTCCATTGAAGACATTTCTAGAAAATCGTCCTCTTCATCAAAAGATCGACTTCTGAACATTATAGGCCCGGAGCCACCATTGGATGTTTCTGATGAGTTTTGTTTAGATAATTGCAATGAATCATTCTGAAATGAATCACCTGCCAGTTTCTTATCATTTGATTTATCGTCATAATGATCATCAGGCATTGTAGATGAATCATCGCTTTGTTCAGTTACAGAGAAGTGTTTCTCTGATGACTTCTTATCAACAGGTTGTTCATTGACCTTTTTGTTGATATCTGTTTGGTCCGCCTTCGAAATTCGTTTATTAAGAAGAAAATCTTTCTTAGAATACTTAACTGCCTTCTCCAGACATTCTCCAACACATAATTTATCGTCTTTAGTTGTCAACAAATTATTTGCATTCTTTGTAGAATTCACTTTAGTGTTACTTTTTTCGGAAGATTCGTCACTTTTTATAAATATATGTACACTAGTATCTTCTTGGCGCGCGTCGCTGCTAGATGCGTAATAGAATGCTCCTCGTTGGTGGTGATTGGAATTTTCATCGCTTGTTTCAATATTTTGTTTTCTTATGTTTGTGTCTGCATTTTCAACATTTGCAAAGTTTTGGTTAGTGTCAGTCGATGGAACGTCACTTATACTTGTCGTCGCATTTTGAAAGTCACTCAGTAATGGTATAGAAAGATAATAAGCATTTGAAGAGTCATTGTCATTTGACCATATTTCAAAACTGTCTTTTTCTGAAGATACTCGAAGAACTGCGACAGCTATGCACAGAATTATGTAGATAAAACGTGCAAGATTGATTAGGCTGCATTCCATGCTGCCTTAGAGCACCTAGGGATCGAGAAATAAAAGAATTAAAAATCCTCCACAAACAAGATTTTATAATACAAAACACAAAATAAACAGTATTTTATGTCAAATTAATATTTTAAAAAAATGTTCGTAAATGCTTACGTTTTTGCATACTTCGTATAAACTTTAAAATTTTGCAGAATTTCTATGTTCTGTATGCTCTATTCTATGTTTTTGTCAATAAAAATTGTTTTCCGATAAATTCACTTCTCTATGTCATTTTTGAATAACAACGATTCTACATTAAATTATAAAATATAATAATAATTTAAAAAATTACTAATATATAGAAAACTGACGTTATTTAATCATTAATTTAGGATGTTTTAAAAGACCAGAACAAGCTCAGAAATGTATAATTCTCAAAGGAATGAAGGTAGAACGAAACCGTTTGTAAAAATTAGATGAAAATGAAACCCATCCTTTTTCTTGGAACTAAAATTACTGATAACATAGTTTAAAATTTTCAATCAACAGATTTTTTAAATACAATCTGGAATTTAAATAATGGTGTGGTATATTGAATAATACTCTGTGTGGCAACTATTCTGAAGCATAGCTGTCAGACGATATTTTCCATTGTATTTAGCACCATTTCGGTTAGTATGACGAAAAAAATTAAAAATACAAATACTTTTTTAAATCATATGGAAATCATTGTGATTCTCGCCTTATAAATACGTTCTTGAATGATGGAGAACGCATTGAATATTCTTAACAGTTATTCTCGCCAATGTCTTATCTTATGTAAAGGATTGAACCGACAATTAAAAAACATTTTGGCGATTTAAATTGTGGAATCCTGTTTTCTTAAGCAAAAAAAATCTAGTGTTGCATTCCGATTTTTTTTTTTTTTTGTACTTGTAGCATATTTCTGTCTTTATTTTTTGCAGGCTGTGTTTATTTCTGTACATCTAAATCACCATAAATATTGAAATTGAAAGAAATTAAGAACTAATGCATAATTTTTAAGCGTTTGAAAATTTCAATAAAAAAAAAACATAAATATATATATTAATGCTGTTCTAATCGCATCGTATATTAGTAATTTTGAATCAAGATGGATTACAAGATTAAAACATATCAATATTATTAAGCACCTGCTATTAATATTAATCATGCTAGTAGTGCTTTATCCATTGGTAAAAAAAAGTATGTTTTTCTATGGTTCCAACAAATAAAAAAGATTTGAACTGTTTAGAATTTAAAGAATGATACTTAACAAAGCACTTTCTGTGCTAAGAATATATCTCATTGATACATTTCTGGAAATTAAGATAGGCTCCTTTATTCCATTTTATTTTGTAAGACAATCTCTTCCTTCTCTTTATTGTATACTAGCCGCCTTTGGCGACCAGCTGGTTCGCCATGAATAATGCTTTCTATAATTTTTAATTAAGTCACATATACATTAACCTTGAAGCAATTCCGGGCATTGATTGGCCTGAAATTAAAAATGTTTTTTCCGTGATGCTTCAATATTAAATTTGTTTTTTAAAAAAATGATTATGATTATGCAAACGATTATAGAAACCTTGGCTTTGCATTTATTTTTTTAGAAAGTATCACGTTTTATAATGGAAAAAAAAATTATTGAATTAATGATCCAGATATTGCAAACGATTAGAGAAATATGCCATTAAGTCGGGATTTCAATACATATCCTGTCTAAATTCAGTCAGGTTTACCATAAATAAAGATTTGTTGAATAAATGATTTAGATATTGCAAATGATTATTTAAACCTTTGCTTTGCATTCATTTTTTAGAAAATATCACATTTTATGTTTCTTTTATTTTATCCAGTCACGTGCTAAAAGTATCATTTCTTTAGACTTGATTTACGATAATTTTTTTTATTATTTGAACTTCCGTCATTGTTTTCTTTTATTTTATCCAGTCACGTGCTCAAAAAAACATGGTCAAAATATTTCTTTAAAAATTCGTTAAAAATAGAGGCTTGAGTTATACATTAAAACTCTGATACCATCAGAAAACTAATTTTTTTATCTTTAAATTGATGTTAAAGTCATGTTTTTGCGATAATATCTTCGGAAGTTATAGCGGAAAAACGTCGAAATTTCGCTTAAATTTTAATTAATTCAAATTCTAATTAAAAATTCGAAAAAAGGGCTCCGAGGTGCATATTCCGAACCTCCAAGGTATACATGTACCAAATTTGGTAGCTGTAGGTCCAATGGTCTGGCCTGTAGAGCGCCAACACACACACACACGCGCACACACACACATTGAGCTTTATTATAAGTATAGATGAGGTAAATTAAGCATTCTAATAAATAAAAAAGTTATTTTCTTGACATCATTTAAAAAATGATCAGACGAAATGAAAGAGGAGTACAACCCAGATTCATCAGAATCTGTTTAAAAATACTTTCATGATAAGAAATTGGTTTATGCTATCGAAAACTTGTTTACGTAACTCTGATTTCATAGCTCTCTCTCTCTGATCAAAATGTTGAAAACTCGTGTTAACACCGTAACTTTAAATCGAATTAAGAAAGAAAAAATGGTAAGCTAAGCATTTCTTTTTATTTAAATTGTCCTCGTTCGCTATATCTTTATACAGATTCTTTTTAGCATGGCATTTTACATTTACTTAGGTAGAGATTCCAGATTCCCATATATTAAATTTAAATAAGAGAATAAAATTTGAATTAATTCTAAAGATGCAACTTCTCTTGTCATTATATAACGTTAAATAACCATCATTATATAATAATTATTGCAAAAGATAACTCTCTTTCAAAAATATCGCATTTATCGTTTGGCAACACTACAAGCTGAACTTAAATCTCTTCTTGTTTGCAAAATTAATTTCCATTCTAACAAAAGACAAAATCTGTTTCAGAAATAAGGAAGTTATCGTTTGCCGATATAAAAGGCTAATTAAATTTTAAATCTTACTTTGTTGCAAAATGAATTTCCGTTATTGCAAAAGCAAACTCTTTTTTAAATTATTATCGTTTGGCTGATGCAATAAACCTGATTATAATCAAATTGAAATCTTTCCTTGTCAGTAAAATGAGCAGGCTGTTACTTTCCTTTGTTATTTCTTACATGAATTTTAAGCAATATTGGATCATAAACTAGCGCGCAATGATTATGGGATACGAAACATATTCTTACAACTGGTCATAAAATTTAGGAAAGTGTCAAATATTTGCGGAAAGTAAATCATTAAATATTTAGTAATCCTCTAACAAATAAAATTAACTGCATCATCAAAGTTCAAAAGAGGTTGTAAATTGTATGTAGCTTAGCAATTTGAGTTTTCAATTTAATATGCTAAATTAAAATAGTTGTATATCTCTATCCTTAATCCCAATCAATTAAGGGCTATAAACTATTTTGAAATATCTCAGTTAAATATGTGGATATTTTGTACAATATCAAGACTTTAATTTGTTTTTTTCATAAATATTTTGTCTGAAATCTTTAGTTGACATAACACACTGAATTCTTTATTAAGTTATTTTATTGAGATTAAGCTCTCATAAAGACTTAAATTAAGGCATCCGACTACGTTAAAAACACTGGTTATCAACCACATTCGCGACTTTTAATAATATTATTATTTCTTGTATTTCAGACTTCCCCTTTTCAAAAAACAGTTTATCTTTTTTGGGAAAAGGAAGGCCTGACCTATCATCCAGTGACATATTTTTCAGCTCAAATTTGTCTTTCACTTCAGTTTTCTCAGAAATTTAATTTCCATAAAAATTCTCCACCATGATATCTCAAAATCAAAAGAGATATTAACATAAAATTTTCAGAGTATGTTTTAAATAATATGGACAATGAAATGAACCAAAAGTTTTATTGCAAGCGATATATTTTTTCATTTATAGGTGTTCCTAGAAAATTTAATTTGTGAACTAAAAGAAAAAATGCATATATATGTATATTTTTACTCTTGAATTCGTTGCACCTCAAAGTTTTTCGTAGATTTTGGTTCATTTCATTCATCAGTATATTGTATAATTTGAGCACAAAGAAAAATAGGATTACTGCACTACAATTTTGTGTAGAATGTTAACCGTTTTGGTTAAATTTCATTAAAATTTACTACAGATTTTTCTATTTTTCAAAATATATTATTCTCAAATATTTTATTTTTGCATTAATAGTGTTTATAATTAATAGCACATCTAAAAACCATAAATAATCTTTAAAAAAAAATAATTTTCCTTCGAACGTAGTCGGATACCTTAAATAGACAAAATAAATTAGAACAATTGAATTTTATTTGGAAAATGAATGTAAATAAAATATTTAATAAATTTATGTTGCATATTAGATTTCGAAACCACATTTATCTGTTGAAAAATAGCGTTAGGTTTCATTGCCATTCCTATAAAATAATTTGGTAAATTTAATTGATTTCATTAAATGTTCAAAAAATATTAGAATATTCACATTGTGATATATCAACAAATTTTGATTAAAAGCATTTATAAATTAAATGTTCCGAGTTATATTAGAATATTCACATTGTGATTCATCGACACATTTTGATTAAAAGCATTTATAAATTAAAAAAAAACACCCTGTGAGAAAATGAGCTAAGAAAAAGAGATAAAATATAACAGAAGCTAAAAATGGGGAGAGAGAGGGCGCACCTCTTATTTGGAACAATCTCCAAACAACTCAAAAATATGTCATTCTCAGATAAAGAAACTATGCCACGAAACGATGATTTTGTCAAAAGGTGGGGGAAGTGAGAGGTGGAAGAGGAGCGATGTTTACATTTGAAAATAATTGACCCAATAAGCAATATATACACAAGTTTCGAATTGATGATGATGATATCGTGTCCGTGTTTCTACGGAAAGAGGGTGCAGTAGCTTCTGAGTGTAAAAACCCTTGAGCACTCAGAGAGCAGAAGTCTGACTTCTAGCTCAAATGAAGGTGACACACTCATTCGCTTGCACAACCCCTTTTTACGGGAGGGGGGTCATTCATACACCTCACAGATAGAACACAGAACAACCATCCCTGAACCGGGACTCGAACCCGGGATGCCCAGATGACGGGGAAGACACACTACCTCTAAGCCAACACGCCGGCATGTTTCGAATTAAAAATGTATATATAATGCAATCCAAAATGACATGGGGGATAAAAAAAATAAAAGAAATGTATTTAATGAGACAGAAATTAAGGTCAAAGTCGAACGAAGAATTCTAGAATGTCACCCATCTTGCTGCGTATCACCCTTTTGGGGAATACAATCTCCAAAACTTTTTAGAGTAAGAAACGAGCAGTACTATCTCATTCGAGAAACATCTTATTTTCGAAATAGTAAGTGAATAAATGAAAAACAATTTATTCTAAATTCTATATACTTCTTGCTGTGATAATAAAATAAAAGACTTCCTGACAGAAGAAGTATTAATGTAATGAAAGGGAAGTGATAAAAGTTTCAAAGGAGTGTATGGGGAAGGTCATTATAGACAATGGTAACTGAATGCAAATTCCCAATAAATAATTAAAAAATTAACTTGCATACAACTCAGTTAATACAATTTAATTCGCCATTTCAATTGGCAAATAAAGCAACTAAATTATTTCTAAATAAAGAAAATAATATAAGACTAAATGAGGTCATATATTATGAATTATCGTGTTGTAAGAGGCAAACAAGACATAGCATCAAAAACCGTTGAATTGAAGAATTCCAAAATAAAGTCTATAAAAAATTATTAACGTAGTCATAAAAAATTATTTGTATTAAGTATAAATTTTACAAATTATGAAAAGGCAAGACTTTAATATGTGTTTACATTGACCTATTAAAATACTTGTTTAATAAATGAAAGCGTAGCTAATTACTTATTTATAAAATCTAAATATTCATTTTAACTGATTAAGCTGTATTCCATTTGACAAGTCCTATAAAATCATCATAATTTTAAATTTTATATTTGTTGAAAGTTTATTAAATCCTTGTGATATATTAAGTAATTAACTTCTCTTATATGTATGTAAGGAAATAATTAACTAATAATTATGGCTATTTTTATGAGTAATTTGACAGTTTTTGTAAGGTATGCATATAAAAATGTATGGAAACCAATGAATTTTCATAGAGTTTTTAAGATTAAAAAAATGAATCATTCACATGTTGATAAAATTGAAACTGGAATGTCTAAGATTGCAATAACTAAACAAAATATGTTGAGAGAAAAATAAAAGTGACGCAAATTACTCAGCTGCAAACAATAAAATACAGCTGAATGCTTATTCGGAAATATCGAATTCACATAATTTAATTTAAAAAAAATCTAAGTCATCATTTGAACCTACTAGAGAAGAACGAATAATCAGTAATTTATTCATTGCTCCATTTTCATCTTGACTAAAATAATAAATGAGAAGAAAAAAATATTCTAGAGGAAAATCGTATGATGACAATGATGGAGAGTAATTAAAAGTTAGACATAGCAATTAAAAGAAAAAACAAATCACGAAAGGAAAACACTGTGGAGTAGAAACTTGGGGAAAAAATTTATATGTACAAACGTAATTAAAGAAATCTACTTTAATTTTGTAAAATAAAACGATAATGGATAAATTATTCATTCATAATTTTTTAAAAATCGAGACTGCAAGGATTATTTTATTTGTAAAATGACAATTATGCTAAAAAAATGCAGATAATACCAAAATACAGAAATTTAAGCTTGATAACAACATTGTCACTTATATAAATATATGAAAAATCAATCACATGTTGATTTTTACTAAAGCAAACAGGTAGCTAAAAAAGCCTGTTAAGTTGAGTAAGCTGTAGGTAGGTTTTCAAAAGATATTTCTGACAAATCAGCTTAGTTGCTTCTAGTTTACTTAATATAGTTTACTCAGTTTCTTTTTTTTAATCAGAAAATTTTTGAAAAATACAAATTCTTTGAATTATAAAATATTTAGAACATAATTCATAATTAGTTAAAAAAATTTTTATTAAAGTAATTAACTAGTAATAATTAATCAACTACTTATTTTTAATACATTGCAATATCAATATTTCATTAAGTTTTTATATTACTTTGTTTTTGGCAGGTTCTGTAAAATAATTCCTCACATAATATTTGTTGATATTTATTTGCATATTTTTCTCTAACCACTCATAATAATAAAATTCTTTTGCAGGCAAGTAAAAAAAATCATTAACTAACAATAATAGTTAATTTTTCAAGAAATCATTTTTATAGTTATTTCCTTCATGGTATATATACACACAAACAACCATAAAATTATTAAAACAATTAAAACCCATTTCCTGGTCAACAAAAACTAAAACAAAACTAGCTAGGTCGAAATCGAAATTAAAACTCAATTCGGAATTAAAAGCTAAAAGTTCACAAAATAGAACCAATTAATGAAACAAATCTAAATTAATATAATTAATAAAATTATGTAAACGAAACAAAATGGCCAATGGTATTACATTTAAATGCATTTTTAATTTAATCAACATATTAATGGGTTAATATATATATATATATATATATATATATATATATATATATATAGCCACTAAAATAAAAAATTAAATTAAATTATCCCCTTAATATGTTGATTAAATTAAAAATGCATTTAAATGTAATACCAATGGTCATTTAATAAAAAAATGTCACTTGAATTGACCTGCAATTTTTCTAAATACGCCACTGAGCTATAAAAATTTCTAAATACACCACTGAAATGAGAATCCTGCACATATTTTTTTAAAAACTCTGGAATTGCTCACCTGCTCAGAGAGTTAAAAAATCCTTAACTAACAATAATTGCTAATTTTTCAAGAAATCCTTTTTATAGTAATTTTCTTCATGATATTAATATAAAAAATATAAATATATATTTTTATTTATCCACTAAAATAAAAAGATAAATTAAATTAACCCATTAATATGCTGATTAAATTAAAAATGCATTAAAATTCAATACCAATGGCTATTTATTAAAAAAAATTGCCTCTCGAATAGACCCGCAATTTTTTTAAATACAACCACTGAAATGAAAATTATTCAAATAGTTTTTATAAAAAATCAGGAATTGCTCACCTGCTCAGAGAGTATTTTACAAAAATTCTCCAATTATCTATTCTGTGATTCTCATCACCCCTCAGACTAACTGAAACTGAAGAGCGCTGTCACGGAAGGAAGATATATAAGAACCCACCAAAAGTACCAAACGTCAAAAGATTTCGAAGAAAATCTGAAAACGCATTCATTCTTCGAGTTCCGAAATCACTATCTCGTCTGCCGTCCCCGTGTCACGTATTTCTACCCTGGACGTCACTGATAACTTTCGAGATTATGGAACAGTATTGACCTCTGGGCTCGCCTCTGATACACGAGCACGCAAAACCACTTTAGCGTAGTAGGAAATACCCACACACGTGTTTTGCATACTCAGCAAAATTTTGGGCTTAAATGAATAGTTATTCGATTGATAAATGAGCGGATTTTGTATGTCCTTCTAGATAATAAGGAGTCCATTACTATGCTAGACACCTGTTTGATTACCGGCTATTCTTTATTTAAATAGAGGTGCGTAACGAATTTTTTTGGGGTGTATGTGTTTGACGAGAACAAATTTTATTTATTAACCGCACAATAGATTGATTTTTGTGGTTACGTTTGGTAGGGATGTAAACCACTACTACTAATTTTTAAATTCTTTTAACAATATGGTAAAAAGTTATTGAGTAGGTGATATAAACGAAGGCTTGACTCGTTTTCTTCAAATGTCAAGGTTTGATCCCCCACTTAAAAGGTTAGTACTGCGGTTTCTAAAGAATGTACCCAGGGCGCCATAAAAATGTGCCAAAAAAAGTTGACTAGACTTACCCAGGCTGTAATTTAAAGCTTCGAGAATGCAATGTTATTTTTAGTTATGAAACTAAGGAATTAGAAAATTAACAGGGTTTTTATGAAACGACAAGATGAGCAATATGAAAGTTAAATTTACAAGTGCTCTACACTGAATTTACAATCTTTCTTCCTCTTTTAAGTAACTCAGAATAGTTTCCACTTTTAAAACAGAGAAATAAAGGGTATTCTAAAATTAAAGCAAGATTTGAATTTACCACCATTCGTGCCGTAAATTATTGGCAACACTGTTAAAAAATCTCTTTTAAGACATCAGTATGAAATTTGGCGTTTTATTCAAAATATGACTCAATGTTTTTGCAAAGTTTACTTATAAATCAGTGGGTGCCTAATAAATTTGTGGTGCCAGAGAAAATCTTACATGGCATTGGCGTAACATAGTTACAGATTATTAATTTAACTTACGCATCATTAATTTAGCATTTTTACTTAATTTAGCATCATAATACATTGTATGATTCTTGGCTATTAGTCAATGGCATACATTAAGAGTATTCATTAATCGGATTAGTGTTTTAGACAAGTTTTTTCTCAAACGATTAAAACAAAAATTTACTATTCGTGAAGTTACAAAATAGCATAAAAAATTTATGTATTTAAGTCATTGTTTTTAGTTATCGTGTTTACACGTTTTTAAAAGTACAGACCAACAGACAGTAAACCCGTTGTTGGACTTGATTCAAAATTTGATAGTTGTCTACAATATAGACATTAAATCTGTGTTTAAATTTTATCAAGCCAGTTCTCTTCGTTTTGTAATTATCATGGTAATTTATATTAGAACTGACAGACAGACTTCCATCTAACAGATTTTACTTAAAATTTGGTGTGAAGACCGTATATCTATTTTAAACCGTCTAACACAAAGCGTTTTTAAGTTAATTTTGTCACAGATAGACAGAAGGACATTTTCCTAAAATGTGTTTTTCACGCTCAGGAAGGTCTAAAATATGGAGATGTGTCAAAATTTGGGATTTTGAGTTTTTTGACGCTTACGATACTTTCTCTATATTATTGGCACGACAATGTGAAAAGTCGTATTGTTAAGTTTATTGTAAACCATTTATACATACATTCTATTTTTGAGTGGAAGTTGAGAGTTTTTTCAAGGTCAAATCGGGTGGGATAAAAAAACCAATCAAAATTCAAAATATCTCCCTTCTTCCATTATTGTTCGATGTTAGCTTAAATTTATACAGAAGATAAAATTTAATCAATAAATCATTTTAATTTTTATTCCACACATTGCAATTTTGTTATTTGTCTAAAGGGTGCCCCAGAATTAAAGCAAGATTTGAATTTGCGGCCATTCATGCAGTAAAGTGTTGTCAACCTTATTAAAAAAATCATTTAACAGCTGATAGTTTAAGGGGAGTAAAAACATTACAGGATATAATATGTTTTTCACTGTTGAACAATATTTCAAAAATAATGAAAGTCTAGATACTACAGTTTGAAAATTCGTAGATCATGTGATTTAACACCATTGCATTTCTTCTTATGGCGTTATTTAAAATCAAATGTCTATGCCAACAAGCCACTAAGACGCGTGCGTTCACTGAGGAAATTCAGCTACATTTAGGTAAAATAATAATAGGAAATTTCAACGATAGAACGCGCATGTGCCAGCCATTTGCTTAATGTGTTATTCTACACATAACCTATCCTGTGTACTTAACGAGTCAATAAAAATGTAACAATTTAAAAGCCATTTATCAACTATCAAATCAATCGTTTTTTATTTAATTCAATCTTGGGTTAAGGTATCCGACTACGTAGAAAACACTGATTATCGAATAAAATGGCGATTTTTTTTTTTTTTCGTAATTTCTTGTAGTTCAGACTTTCCTCTTTCCAAAACAGTTTATTTTTTTATGAAAAGGATAGTCTGACCTATCATCCAGAGGGATTTTCAGTAAAACATATTTTTCAGCTAAAATGTGTCTTTCACTTCAGTTTTCTCGAAATATTAATTTTCATAAAAATTCTCCACCGTTAACATGATATGTTAAAAACTAACAGAGGTATTTAGATAATAGTTTCAGAGTGTGTTTTAAATGATATGGGCAGTGAAATGGACCAAAATTTTTATCGTTGGTGAAATACTTTTTCGCTTAGAGGTGCTTTTAGAGAAATATAGTTGTGAACTGATGAAAAAAATGCACATATAAGTAAATTTTTGCCCATAACTTCTTTGCATCTCAAGATTTTTTTTTAGATTTTGGTTCATTTCATTCATTATTATATTCTATAACTTATGTGCAAAGAAAAATAGGATTGCTGCATTACCATTTTGTGTAGAGTGTAAACCGTTTTGGTTAAATGTCATTAGAATTTACTACATATTTTAAAATTTCTAAGAAAATATTATATTTTCAAATAATGTCTCAAATAATGTTTTTTTTTTGTCTATAGTGTTTATTATTGACAATACATCTAAAAATCCTAAATAGTTTTTAAAAATCTAATTTTTCAAAAATTTTCCTTCGAACGTAGTAGGATACCTTAACACTTCGTTCTATCGAGTAACGATTCATTTTTACACGCCATAAACTAAAAGATGCCAAATAGATTTTTTAATAGGGTTTCTAACGCTTTACAGCACGAATGGTGGCAAATTCAAATTTTGAATTAGTTTTGGAACACTCTTTATTACCTAGTACCAATTTTAATTAACTATGCCCTTGTTATTTCACATTAAATTGAGTTTATGTACTTTAGAGTTTGTTGTTCTAATTGAGTGTGCATACTTTTATAAAATAGAATTCGTTATAGATTTCTAAAATATTTGGAACAATTTTTGAGACATTTTTGTTTTGTCTAAGTGCCCAATATTGTCAAACCAATATTTACTTTCCAAAATACTCCTTTCTTCATTTCTCCATTGAAACTCAATCTTGTTCTGAATGCTTTCACACTATGAATGACCTTGAAATTCGTCATTCAAGTGTGAAAGCATTCAGAACAATATTTGCATAAAAATAATCAAAGCCAACGAACCGCGTTGTTCGTAGGCGAGAGATTCCAATCTTGAATGGTGCACAGCCACAGGTAAAAAGATGAAATACAACTTTTGCTTCGGCTCGACTCAAGTCTTTGGAAGTGCCCAACTCTCGTTTCTATTCTTTATCTAATTTAGCCACACAAACAAAAACCGTGATCACATGTACATACACAAATAAAAGACGACCTTGCGCAAGCAGGAAACGCAGTTGCGGAAATGGCCAGTTTTTTTTCGTGTTATGTAAAGATGATATATGAGATTCTAAACAATTCATACATTAGTTTAACATTTTTTTTTAGTTAATGGAGATATTTTTGAAAATTATACGACTTATAATATGAGAAAGAGGCTAAAGGTGTTTGATATGGATTTATATAAGAAAGGCATCAGTTTTAACTCTTAAACTGACAGCCATGTTCCCATACGAGTATCGAATTATCCTTTTTAACCCTTAATTTGGCTGAGTCCGTTACAACGAGCAATCAAATAAATAAAATCTGACTACAATATAACATAATTGTCAGTGTTCGCCACAGCGGACATTAACTATCTCAAAAATGGAAAATGATAGATTTTTTTGTTTATTTTACAGAGATCCTAATGTCTATACAAACATGGAAAAATAACAAAAATTGAAAAAATTTTTGAAAAAAAAAATCTTGTAAAATTAAGGGTTAAATTTTTTATACTAGTATTAAATCATTCAAAGATGCTATAATTCGAAACAGAAACTATAAGTAGGTTATTCACAAATACAGCAAATATTCTTTTTATTCTTAGCTAAAAATGCATAACAGCATAATTCAAAAAAGAAAGTTGTCCTTTAATTAGATAGAAGAAAAAATAAAAGAAGAAAGAAAAAAGAATATTAGAAAGATCAGAGAAGAACCAAATCAGATCCGAATCGAAAACGATTATGATCTTTATCTGTCCTATGCCAGTCCACCTCTCCGAAAGTGCTTAAGAGTTTTAACGCTGCTGAGAACAGAACAATTATTTGATTAACGAAAAATTTAAAAACAACACAATAATATGGAAGATAATCAAGGATATATATTATGATTTGTTTGACAAATAATTAAATTAATTGATGAACAATCTTACTCTAAAACCAAGAACAATCTGAATTTCTTTTTAAAAAATGCAGAAAATTCAAGAATGAAATTGTAATCAATAACAAACACCACATTGTATAATAATACCCAATAAAAAAGAAATACATTTAACATTTAATCTTTAACTAAACTTAAGAAAAAATGACAAAGAACGACATAATCTATGTTTAATTAACACATTTGTCAATACTGAAAATAACGATGTATGTATGCTTGCATTTATGTATGTGCGTGCGTGTATCTGTGTATATTTGATGCTCACTAGGCTAAACCATTCGAACTAGAGCTACAAAATGTCACATCTTGGAGGATAAAAAATTTGCACCCTAACTTTTAATGTGCACTTTAATTTTTAATTTTAATTAATTAAAAATTAAGCTAAATGTCAGCGTTTTTTCAGGATGACAATCAAAATATGATTGCACAAAAATAAATTTTGCACCGCTTCAAAATTTTAAAAAATTGTCTTTTTAATTATAACAATTTAATTACTGCTGAATGTTGGCAATTCTTACTCTAAAGTTTAAAACATTTTCATTGTTTCATCAGCTATGTGCTCGAATGATTTTACTTCTATTTTCGAAAACTAAGAAAAAATAATTTTGTTTAATATCTGTGCAATTAGTTTATGAAACGATTAAAAAATTGAAAATACAATACTGTGAAATTTAGAAGATGGTTGAATCAGACATTTACGTTTTTAATAACGTTTTGAGTTCATTATCATATCTTTGATGATTGATTACCATTAGAAAAGTTCATGCAAACAATAAGCAAAATGAATGTAAAATAATTAAAATAGCATTGTTTTAATGTCTGATAATTTCGAGGAATCATGAACATGAAGTTATATCGACACGATTTAAATAAAAATGAAATGTAACTAATATTACCGGTAAACCAGTTGACCTCCAAGGGCAACTAGTATTTTATAAATTTATCTGCTCTATCAAAGGACCAAGTTTTTAAGGTTACCATTACAATGAAGTTTTACCAATGTTTGCGTACTACCATCATGAAAGCTTTGCTAAAGACAATTACAATTGTCTTTAACCATTATAACTAAGATATTCAAACGTCATGCTATATTGCAAGAAAATGCTTGATGAATTATGAAAGTTAAGAAATCAGAATAGTTGCATATGGTCTATTCCATCATGGTCCTTAAGCATTGTGAAACTCGATTCAAATTTAAAAAAGAATTAAAAAATTGAATTAGAAATTGAGATTAAAAATAGCAAGATTACCAACTTGTACGAAATGTCAGCAAGTGTTTGTGAAGCTTTGTATTCCTTGAAAATATGTTCAATGCTTCAATTAGAACCAAAATTATTAGACAATTTCTGTCCGAAGTTAATGAATGAATAACTTATTTTAAAACTGTGAAATTCTCTTATAGTAACTTTAATAACTAAATTATTTTCTTCAAAGCTTATCAATGTCTTCCATTCCAATAGTTTAAGAAATGAAAAAGTCAAGAATGTGATCCAAATAAGGACTTAAAAGTTTTTTTAATAAAAATTTCTGTAATAATTCTTATAAATAAATAGTTCATTCTAAACTGCAAAAACATTGACTAATTGAAAACATTGCATCGTAGATAGAGCTCTATTTTTCAGATGACAGTTTTTGTCCAAAAAATTAAAAGTCTATAAAGAAAGTAAGAAAAAGAAGAAATATCATTATTTACATATTATATTGCTACTTAGAATTTCAATAAAAATTCTAATTTCCAATTGGTAAATTTTTTGGAAACATTTTATTAAAATAACGACTTCTATTATTTAACAAATAATTCAAAAAATTTAATTTCTTACCTTGATGTAGAATATCGTCTGAGAATAAAGTTGAACGATTTATTGTCAATATCCAAATATCGTCTGAGAATAGAGTTGAGCGACTTTTTATCAATAACCAACAACAAAATAAATACTATCGAATATCTTTTCGTTTTAAATCTTGGCAAATCAATAAAAATAAAAAACAAAGAGAACGATTGTTTTTGTTTACGAACACAGAATCCTGGACTATTCTAGAGCATTTATCTCAATTTTCCTGCGTCCGTTTCTGGTCTAATGAAAGAATATTTTATGTAACCGATTGATTGTTACTTAAATAGAGCTTCTCCTTTGACATCCGGTAATACGTTGGGATATCCCGTCTCGTAGCTGAAAATGAGAATGTCCAATAAAACTGCCGTTAAAATCGGAAATGCAATTCATATTCTCTTTTCTTTTCTTCTTGCTTCGTCATGCACAGGGTTATTGTTTCCCGAAGTTTCGCTTCTCCCGCTTCTGGGAAAAGCCATTATTGTGCGGATGGGAAGAACTTAATGCATCCATCCGCATTAACTCCCATTAAACGAGGTTGCTTTAGTTTCTGTTTAAAATGCAATGACAATAAAGTTAATAGGAAGACGTAAACCAGACATAGTTATGTAACTAGGAATTAACATCACAGTGAACATTTCAAGATACAAGAGTTATAATAAAACATTCCAAAAAATAAAGCAAATACTGTATTGTTCTGGGATTAATTATTGCGTAATAAATAATTTATCCTATAATCTACAAAGTTTATTTATAATAATTCAAGCTATAGGCTAAGATAGTAATGGTTTGTCAGCTATGAAGAAGGAAGTATTGCAAAAGTTCCTTTCAGCAAGCTGGAAGGCAAATGCAGATTCCTTTACACCTGAGTTATTATACGGCAACATAAATTATTGGTGTTAGAAAAAATCAAAATTAGGGTGTGAAAATCCTTTTTCAGCCCCTAACTTCAAAGATATTGCAGTCATCAAAAGAATTTTAAATGTAAAAGTTGTTCGCTTTAATGAGTCGCTAGTTTGGCTAATTGAATTTATTTTTCTATCAACAATATCAAGAAAGTTATAATGAAATGAAAATTTTAGTCCCCCCCCCATTTAGCTGGATGTGTCAAATACAAACTTGCCCGAGATTTTTACATTTCATATTAAAATCCAAACAAAATTAATCTAATTATCCTGTTCACAAGATAACATGGTCAAAACGTTATACGCATATATGTATATATAAACTTTGGAAGGAAGTGTGGTTTTAAGTTTTAAGGACCATGATCAGTGAAGAATTGATGGAATTTTTCCAAAGTCGTGTCGTGAGAAACATTGAAATAAGAATTTAGCTAAAAATTCATTTGGCATTTGATTCTACCGCTAAAATTTTGTAAAATAATCTACCTCTCTGTATGATTTTTTGTTAATTTAGCCGATGAAATGATTTTGACTAAATTGTGTTAATATACCCTAAAAAACTTGCCATTAAAAATCAAGTACAGAAAATATTTACAATACATTAGTATGAACAGTGATGAATAAAATTTCACAATGAAGTTATAAAATTCTTACGAATCAGTATTTGCTCCTCTAAAATGAGTCCAACCTGTAAACTGAAAAACCAAAACAATAATGTTTCCACAAATTCATTCAAGTGGTAAAGAAGGATCCAAACATAAAAATTAAAAATTTTTAACTTTAAAAAAAACCCAAGTTCAAAAAAAAAAAAAAAGATGAGAAAATGAAACAATTCAAGAATCATTTAAAACTAGAAACAAATCATTGCACCATCATCACATGCAAAAATATTTATTTAAATATTTATTACGAACAGTTCTACTTAAAATATTATTCTAGAAGAATTTGAAATGCATTCAACAGAAATAGGCATTTTTTTTTTCAATCCAACCAGAATAGAAAAGCTTGTAATTTTAATATTCTATTTTTGTCTTAGCAAAAATAGTGAAACAATGACTTTTTTAAAAAATCATCAGCATTTATTTTTTCCTTGCCAGTAAAAATAACAATTGAACTCTCTTTATAAAAACTTTCATTTATATAATATTTAAGAAAATTATATACGCCTCTTTTCTCGAAAAAAGAACGAATATTTTGTGGAGACTGAATATTCGTTCTACTATTTTCAGTCTCTACAAAATTACTATATTTATTACTCCTTTACTATATTTTGTAGAGACTATATTCGTTCTATTCGAATTATATTTTGTAAGAGACAAACTGAAATGAAATTGAAAACCGAAATCAATCACTGAGAGAAAGGGAAGGGAAAATATTGATGGAATTAGAGTTAACTTCGAATGGGATTGAGAAATTGGATTAGGAGAGAGAGAATAGCAAATGGCTGCATGCCAAACCACTGACGCAGGAAATACAGCTCTAGAAAGGAACATTTTCTTTTCGTTTTTCGATTCATCCATCAGATGTACAGCTGTATAATGATAGAATTTTATTCTTTCCCTAAAGCTATTCGTTTTTCAGCCCCAAATCTGTGTCTGTCTAATTTGTGGATTGAATGTGTATAATTTTTTCCCGTACTCTCTGAAAATTGTACATTCATAAAAGAAATGCAAGCAAAGATAACGATAATAAAAAAATTAGAAACTATTTTATTGGATGCTGTAATTTAGTACCTCAGTTGGAAGAGCCATCTTTGTATTTAAATATAGTTTAAATACAGAGATGGCTGTTTTTAATTATTTGTATTTTAATATTCTATTATAATATAAATAAGATCTTTAATATTCTATTAACGGTCTATAAAATGATAAATTATTTCTAATTATGTGGCTAGAAAATTGTACGTAATGTACTGTATCCACTAGGCACTTTCTTTTTAAGTACAGTTTATGGGCAATTAATGAACACAAGTCTTTATAAGACAGTGTTCTCTAGTAATTATTAATTTACCATATATTTGGCTAATTTGATCAAATAAAGCTACTGTAGATTGCATAATTTAAATAATTAATTTTTGCTGGTTTATTTATATAGCAGCACTCAAACAAGGATTAGTATCTTTACTTATGGAGCTTTCTAGCATTATGACTTCTTTTTGTCTTAATAATGTAAAATCAGATATTAAGTAAATAACTATTTTAATAAAGAATATGATATATTAAATTTTAAGAAAGAATTTTAATTAAAGAAACAGTAACGAAGAAGAAAAATTGAATGTAAAAAAAATTCAGCTATATACACATTTACTCATAATATCCATCTTCATTGGATAAGTTAAGAGGGAATGCTTTCTTTTCAAGGATTAAACAGTTTCTTTTTAACTACTCAATTTGTTTATGTTATTGCAAGTGATATTTTTTCAAAGTTTGCATTGTTTTTACTGTTAGGTTTTTCTAATATTCTTTAAATATTTCCTGTAATTCTCAAATGAATTAAAACCGGACCATTTATGGTCCACCAAAAATGTGTACCTGATAATGATTGAGAATCTAGGCAAAAAAATATCTTTTGTTCTCTAATTTACGTCTTACGATTTTGAAAATCTATCCTGTCAAAGTATCCTTTTGCAACATAATTTCCATTATCTCTAATCAAATACATACATAATTTTATCATTCACACGAGAAAATTCTCAGTATTTTCCTAATCAATTGTATATATATTTATGTAATTTAAGAATAAAGCCATCTGGTTAATATTTAACTATAATTAATATCGTAAACACATATAAACACTTTGTAGCTACTTTAAAATTTTCAAAATTAACTATTTTATTAATATGATAACAAAACTTTAAGTTATAGAAATTTATAGCTTAGAAAAATATGTATTTCAACTTAAAACAATAGAATAGAACGGCTTACTGAGCTATCAAAATATTTAGAAGTTGTTTCCAACGCCACTTGTCACTGATAAGCCCGCTGACCGCTGTCAGCGTTTTTAAGCCTAAATTAGCTTCCCTTGTTTTTCAGTAGCTCCAACTAGGGCCAAGAGTACGACTTAGCTACTTCATGCTTCACATTCGCTTGCACAACCCCTTTTTACAGGGAGGCACATTCACACTACTCACAGATAGAACACAGAACAACAACCATGCCCGAGCCGGGACGCCCAGAACACGGGGAAGACACGCTACCCCTGAGCCAAGACGCCGGTATCTTTAGAAGTAACGTGTAACTACTTACCTTAAAATTTCTCTTGTCATAATTTATAACGAGATTTTCCTCTTATTTTAAACCAGCAAATACGATCATTGTGACCTGAATAATTCAAATAGTCATCTAAAGTGTCATTATCGTCATTTGATCGAGGTTCAACTTTTCAAGATTCGTCTTAAAATAAACTTGAGATTGCTTTCAAACAATATGTTAGTATAATAAAATTTCTTCGAAAATACATGGCTTTTTATTAGAGTCTGATAATCCGCATATATCGACATCTAATTGCAGCTCAAAATTATTAAATCTGCTTCAAAGTAATTCTTCAGCTATATTAAATAAATACAGTAAAAGCTCTTTATTCGCGGGATATATCTTCCGTAAATATGCCACGAATACGGAATGGTCATTTATATGGAATTATAGGGGATACGTTCCTAGGTGACAATATATATATATATATATATATATATATATATATATATATATATATA
>JAPMOQ010051213.1:2501808-2521798 GCA_026543055.1 Argiope trifasciata
TATATATATAATGTCACCTAGGCACCCTTAAATAAGCGCTGTAAGGTTCGTGATCGTTATTTACAGTTGAGATTTGACGTAGTAGGTTAATGTTAGTCACGGATGCCTCTGAGAAGACGAAGAAGCCATTATAAACAGCTCACTGAGTTTGAACGAGGTCGTGTTGTTGGGCTACGAGAAGGTGGGTTTTCTTTCCGCGATATTGCTGAATTACTTGGCATTAATGTATCCAGTGTGCATGAGTATTGGCGGCAGTGATCAAGGGAAGGTACTGCCTCAAGAAGACCAGGTTCCGGGCGGCCACGTGGTACTACTGAGAGGGAAGACCGTCGTATTCGGCGTATGGCTGTGACTAATCGTACTGCGTCTGAAGCTGAAATTCGAGCTGCAGTTGGCACCACAGTGACGCAACAAACTGTTACAAATCGGTTACTTCAAGGACAGCTCCGAGCCAGATGCCCTGTACAGTGCATTCCACTGACTCCAAACCACTGCCGTTTGCGACGTGAGTGGTGTCAAGCTAGAGCTCATTGGAGGACGGAGTGGAGATCTGTTGTGTTTTCTGATGAAAGCCGGTTCTACCTTGGTCGCAGTGATAGCCGTTTGTTGGTTAGAATGAGGCCAGGGGAACGCCTGCTAGTGACCTGTCTGCGGCCTAGACACACAAGGCCTACTCCTTGAGTTATGGTTTGGGGAGCAATTTCGTATGACAGCAGGAGCACTCTCGTGGTTATCCCACGCCCCCTGATTGCAAATTTGTACGTCAGTCTAATGATACAACCTGTTGTGCTGCCATTCATGAACAGCATTCAAGGGGGTGTTTTCCAACAGGATAACGCTCGCCCTCATACCGCTGTTGTAACCCAACATGCTCTACAGAGTGTCGACATGTTGCCTTGGCCTGCTAGATCACCAGATCTTTCTCCAATCGAGGACGTATGGGACATCATTGGACGACAACTCCAGCGTCATCCACAACCAGCATTAACTGTCCCTGCATTGACCGCCCAAGTGCAACAGGCATGGAAATCCATCCCACAAACTAATATCCGACACCTGTACGACACAATGTATGCACGCTTGCATTCGAAATTCTGGCGGTTACACCTGTTACTAATGTATCAACATTTCACATTTGAAATGGCTCTTCACGCCAATGGCTGTACCTGTGATCTCGAAACTTTAATCAATTAAATACGTTACCTAGACAAATGAATTCCTAAAATTTCATTACTGTACAATAATTTTTTCTTGGTGTTGGGATATTTTTCCATCAGTGTGTATATATATATATATCAATTTGATTGAAGTTTTTGTATATTTTGATTAATTATCTGAAGGTTTCGGCAATGGTTTGAAGAATTTTGTAATTTTCTCTTGCTTGGCAGTTTTTAAAAGCTCCTTCCATTCAGACTGATACGCAGCAGTCGCATTAGCAATTTTCCTCTTAAAAATAAGACTTCGTTCCATAGACGGATCTTTGTTCATAAAGAAATCGCAAAGCTCATTTGCAATTCTCAAACCTTCACTAAGATTTTTCAAATTAATGTCACGTTTCCAGTGCTTGTTGAAGTCTCTTCTTCAATGGGCTGTGAATTTAACATTTCCTCCAAGTCGGCTTCAGTCAGATCTTCATCTTGCGATTCAAGCCATTCCTGAATGTCACTTGATTCTATCTGTTCGAACCCATCTCGTCATATTCCATGCACGATTTCTGCTATGTTTACAGTTTGCATTTGACAACATACGTTAGACAAAGTAGTAATAAGATCTATTTTACTTTTTTTATTAGTCCATTTGACGGCATTTACAAAGGATATTGGGTTGGTTACCAATTGGAATCCTTTTATTATTATGTATGAATTTATCAGATCCGCGAATATAGGAATTGGATCGCATTTTTTAAATCCTCGAATAGTGAAAAACGCGAATAAGGAGCTTTTACTGTACATTATCTATACAAACGAACTTCCTAATTATTCTGATCCATAACAGAATAAAATTATTCAAATATCAGAGAACATCTAATATTTGAATAAATTTTCTTTCAAACAATACATAATTTTACGATATTACTTTTTAAACAAGTAGTTCAGCTATTGGGCAGCATGTTTAAAATTCACATTTCCTTAATATTATAGAGTAAGACTGTGGTTTATGTTAAGTCGTATCATCTTCATTCTTCTAATTAGCCCTAGATTTTCCTCTAAAAATGTCACAAAGTTAATCGTTTATTCTATAAATGAGTTGGAATATGTTCTTCGAGATTTTAATTTGCATTTCAACATCTTTTTCCTTAATTGAGGATAAAAGGAAAATGATTTTAAGGTTCGTTCAAGTGTAATTTTAATATCTTTAACCATCTGATATTTTATAAATACTTTTTGATAGCTCTATTCAAAGAAGAGTTGTTTTTAAAATGATACCTTTTTATTATTGAATCAAGCAGCAAAATCTTAAAATCTATAGTTTCTTAAACTTGCTACTATGTGGCGCCACTGATACGTAATCGAGATTTTATCTAATTAATTATTAACTGATAATTCAATTTGAAAAACATAAAAAATAGTTTAATTGTTGTCTAAAATGCACGAGTGCAGAATTTTGATCTTCTAGCGTATCAGTAGAATAGTGAGAAAGCCAGTACAAAATTGTATCTTTATGTATTACTCGAAATTTGTACTTCAAGTACCATAGTAACAAGCAAAATTCCATTGCTATAGACGTGTAATGAGAAATTCAATAAAATTGTTTGAAAACCTTATTTTATGACATTTATGTGAAAATTATTCTATGCCGTAATATGTAAACCATATCACGACAAATATCAGTTTTCGATTAATTAGACCATCCAATAAAAGACAATTTTTTGTTCTAATTTTCTCACTGAAGTTGCAAGTTACTATCAATTATTATTTAACTCTACAATGCATTTTTTAATATTTTTTTACATAAAAAATATGCTTTTTCTTAATAGATGCATATAATTCAAGAAAAAAAAATAAAGTACATTTTATGAAATTAAAAAAGAAATTAAAATGTGTCAACGTCTACATTATTATCTCAGTAACATCAATAACATAATAACAATTCTGAGGTAAAAATCAAAATATCTTTTTATTAATGTATTTTTTATGAAAAAAAAAGGTATTTTGATAGTATTTTTAATGCTGAATTATTCAAAAAATAGACTCCTCGGTACCTTTCCAGTTTAAATTTTATTTTAATACCACTGCAATAATCAATGTAGTTGTCTTCTCTACAAATTTTTATCAAAAAGCATTTAAAAAATGATTTCAGAACATTCATTGCTCTCCTTTGAAAGAGTCATAAGAAATTTATAAATGGAAATAAAAACATATAGCCAAATGGCTACGATGGGTTTTGCAAGCAAATGGCTATTTCAACAGAATGTTATAAAATCAACCTTAAAACTACTGAATTAGTGAAGGATTTTTCTAAGTAGATTGAAAATAGAGGATTAGTAATAACAGGAATATTTCTTTTTAAATCCTTTTCTTATATTTTGTCTGCTCTTGCTCTGACTTACATTATTTTCACTTTTTAAAGCAAGTTCATTTTTTGAGATTCAAAAATTGTGTAGCGAAGATATCCAAAATACCATTTCCTTCTTGAATTGAAAATTAATTTAAGCAGTTCCCATTTAACTGAAATTATAGTTCGCCTACCTGCTGTAATTCAGATACGAACCAAGAACCAGCTGCATGCGAGGAAGACATCTAAGGAACCATTCAGTTGGCGAGCCAGAAAGCCACTTCAATTATAATATTTTAATCATTCGTTGCACGAAATCCGTATCTGCTGCACTTTTTACATTGATTGTAAATATTTAAATATCCAAAATATAAATTTCGATTGAACTTTCAAAAAAATTTTTAATGATTCTGCAAAACAGAAAATTATATCCTTATTTTTAATGACAAATTTATGAATATTATTTAAATCATAGTCTGAAAATAACTTTTAAATCGAAAGACGCGTCATCAGATCTTGAGTATAAAACCCGAAGTATTCTCATTGCGAGTTACCACTCGACGTGCTCTTTTAATAGTATTTGTTTCGTTTTAGCTTGGTAACCGCCTCCATTTTAACCTTTAATCATGTACGCCAACATTTGTATTTCTGTCGTTGCTTTTATGGCATTTTTAGGATATGCGTGCTCTCATGAGACCTCGCACCACCACCATAGTCATGATCACCAAGAACCCCAGCTGATGACGGCCCGTTCGCACCTGGACGAACGTCAACATATCGGGCAACATATGGATGGTGAAATTGATATCAATCAGATGGCTGAAGACGAATTGAGGTTTCTCTACTTCAAAATGCACGACAGCGACGCCAACAACAAGCTGGACGGATGCGAGCTGATCAAGTCCCTCCTCCACTGGCACGTCGAGGAGTGCAAAGCCATGGGACCGGATCACGAGCACCACGGCACGACCAGGATCTTCGGGCACGAAGAACTAGCTTTCATGATTGACCCCATCCTCGCTTCGGATGACAAGAACATAGACGGCTTCATAGACTACCCCGAGTTCGTCGCAGCGCAGATCTCCAGAGGCTTTTAACAAGAATCCTGAATCGATTGGTAAGGACTCCTTATACCACGACTTTATTTGAAACTTTCAATGTAAGTACTTGCCTAATGCCTCTGTAAACGCATCTAGTGACACGGCAATTTTTTCTGAATTGCAACGATTGTACCTTATTGTATACTAAACTAGCTTTTAGTGCTGCTGTTACTTGTAACGATGTTGAACATCGGATCTATATGGGTAGTAAATAAAGTACTTTTTAACTTTTTAGACTCTGAAGTTCTTTTGTGTTTACTAAAAGCATCTAATTATTATGCTGTTCATACTCAATTCTTTAAGCTGCTAGTTTAGATGTCTAGTTCAGCGATATAACCTATTTGGGGCATTATTAGGATCCTAGATTTCTGTGAAGGTAAAGGGTCTCCTGAGGTATTTGGACTTGTCCAAATTATTTACTTTAAATTGATGGGGGGGGGGATTATGAAGGAGGCGAGCATGTAATCGTATATGAAGTTCTCTACTGAGACGCCTGCAACTGGAGTACAAGTAATTAAACTTCCCGAATATGTCCTGACAAACTTCCCTACTCTTCCTCATGTAGGGCGTTTATAAAGCAATATCCGAACTGTAGCAGCAGATCAGTTGGAACAATAGGGTCTTATTAATAGAAGCAATTGGAAGCTTAAATTCTATTTATAGATATTCAAAGGGAATTTTTTCGGAAATCTGTTTCAAGATGGTACAATAAGTCGTTTCGAACATTTTAGGCAGGTGCCATGCGGTGTTTCGAAGGGCTGCAGAGATGGGCATCTTAAGTTGGTAAGCGTCAGTTGGAAGCAATGGTATCTATGCCTGCTCATATTGAACACTTATAACTGTATTGAATCTAAATTTTCAAATGTAACTTTTGACTTCTAATATTGCGTTTTTCTTAAAGGTTCGAATATCCTAATGCTTCTGGAATGTAGACGAGTTTAAATGACTGTTTCAGGAATCGCCTTTCAGAATTTAAGAGGCAAAGCAGAATGTAATTGAAATTTGTATAACAAACTTGTCATAACTAAGATGTGGAGGCGGTAGAAACTATTTCTTGCTCTTCTCTCATCCAAGGAGTTTAACAAGATCGTATCGGGCAAAAATATGCGGACGTCATAAGATATCCAATAGTATCGCGACATAAAGTGCCAATTCCTATCTAGCATGAGCAGTTGAAAGTGGCTCAGTTTAATAAAGCGATTTTAATTTCCTTGACTAGAGAACTTTTTAAAGTATCGGTGCTATTGGTTAAAGAAATTCTAGTTCTATCTTTAACTTAAAACACACATTAATACAGTATTAACGGGCTAATTCAATATTTTTGAAACCCCTAGATGTTGCATATATAAATATCAAACGAATGTGTTCGAAATTTTTAACTTACATTTAAAAAAAAACCTGCACTGAATCCGCAAATAAAACATCCTATGAACTAAATCTTTCATGGGTAGTGCTTGAGTATCTTCCTCGTCATTTAACAACGGTTCAAAATTACAAGGTTCATCCCGAAAGAGCCCTAGTGGTTCTTTAAAATTTGACGTTAACACGATTAGATATATGCGCTAAATGTCCGACGAAAGCTCTTTCTGTAAAAAGGTTATTAAATAACATCTAGTTATTCGTACTGCGTATTGGAGAATTTCACTGGGCTTTTTACCTGATAAATAAATGAAAAGCATATTTATAGCTTATTCAGATGAAAGCTTTTCGCATTTATATTCCTGTCAAAAAGCGTTTAGACTTCGAGAGGCACTAATTTTTTTTTTTTTTTTTTTTTTTTTGAATTGGACAATAAAGTATGTTAGGATGTAGGAGAATTCATAATTAAAAGCAATCGTAGTCATTTCCTGTTTCTTTTTATTTGGGTTACTAAGACTGAAACCGAAACTTAGAATGACCATGAAGCACAAATTTCACCCACTCCCTCCTTTATTGCAGAGAAATGCGCTCTCTTTACGTAATCGCTTAGTGTTACTTGAGTTTCAAGCGTCAAAGCCGGAAGATTCTGAGCCCACTGATTTTTGTTTATGATTACGGCTTCAATGCTGAATTTTAAATTAACCCATTTGTATCATTAGTGTATATATATGCTCAATTTTCCTGGTCACTATCACTGGAGCGTATCTATACGCTGCATCATTTTATATGCTATGCATATAATACGATATATACTATATACCTATATGCATCCCACATTTCAAATATTACCACACTGAACAAAATTATTCACAAATATTGCTCAAAAATGACTTTTTTTTTTCTACAATTTTACACTTAAATATGAAATAAAAAAAATTCCGTTGTATGGGCCTTTTTTTTTCATATGATGCATATGGGTTAAAACAGCACCATCTAATACAGAATATTGTCAGTGGTGTAAAGTCGTGATTCGCTCATCGGTGATGGAATGGTCCGCTGTTCACAAGAAATGGTAAAGCTTTAGTTGAATAAACGAAAAAAATTTCTGAAAAATGAAACTTTCGTACTCGTGGAAAGACCAACAAATAATTATAACCAAAACGGTTCCCTTCTAAAGGATGAAGCTCGATTTCTGACAAAAGGATTCAGTAGAAAACCCAATATTGACTGTGGTAAAACATTTGCACTAATTGTACGGCAAGAATTTATTAGAATATGGCATCTTTTTAGATGCGAGTAGATATTTAAATCCACCAGTTCGATGCAACAGCTCATTAAAATGGAATATTAAACGAGTAAAAACTCCTGGAATGCTTTACACATTTTAAGGAAAATGAGAACAAATTTAAAAAATTGAGATATCTAATAATTAGATTTTCTTAAAAGCTTTGAAAGAATGTCAAATCTTTAGAAGTGATAAGTTATTCGTTTAAAGTAACCACTTTATCGTTTAAAACAAGTTTTGAATAATTTTGGTGCGAAACAGACAGTTGCAGATCCATGTGTTTATTATACTAAAAGTGGAAAGGTATTAACTGTAAATACGATTTATGTTGATAATGTACAATATATTAGAAAACTTAAAAATCCATCTTAAGAAACAATTTAATCCAAAATATGCAGGTTTAGTTAAATATTTAGGAGTAAATATGCAGGTTTAGTTAAATATTTAGGAGTAAATTTTCAATAAAAAGGTAGAATATTAGCATTACTATTGATAGAAATAGATCCAACAGAAGTTATATTAAAGAACTCTTGAACCGTTATGACATGATTGAAACGGTGTCTTGTACGATGGATTTAAGCATCCATTTGAAAAATCGATTGATGATTTACCTTATCCTGAATTAGTTGATAGTTTAATGTATCATGTAACCTTCCCCAGACATATATTGCGATTAGTAAGTAAATTAAGTCAATACCTGGATGACATAAATTGGAAAGCGACTAAGCGAATCTTGCGGTATTAAGAGAAAAATTTAGATTTAACAATGAAACATACTAAAGATCCATTATATGGATGCATTGATTCGGGTATGGCTAATTCTCATGATTATCGAAAATCGTATACTGGATTTTGCTTTATTGTAATTTGTAATTCTGTAAGTTGGATGAATAAGAACAAAATACTGTTGTTTTGTTTCCTACGTTTGGTATTTGAGATTAAATGGTGCAAGAGCCAAATGTGGCTGTACTGTGCCAAACATATGGTACTAATAAAAAAATGTCGCATAAAATTAAAAATTATAAATTCTCGTCATAAAATGAGTCATCCAATAATGAATAATATCAGCGTTTTTAAAAATGCAAACATACCAAAAAGGAAATTTTTCCAAAAATGTTTAACATTTAACATTTTAATGAAATTTAAAAAGTGAAAATTCAACTCCCATAACATTAAAACAAGTACAATAAAATACAATTCAAGTGCAAAAAAATCATAGTAATCTTTTTATTCGAAGTTTTTCAAGTATTTGTTATGAATAGGGGTGCTTAACGAATCATGGGCCGTGGTGGCCTTGTGGTAAGGTCTCAGATTCGGAACCGGAGGGTTTTGAGGTTCGAGACTCGATTCCACCAAAGAACCGTCGTGTGAGGGGGTCTCTTGTACGTTAAATCTGTCAGGCCAAACGTCCTCCCGCTGTTGTGGAGAGGGGGGTGACAGTTCAGGAGTCGTTCTCGTTATCTGACCGTGGTTCAAAATGACGAGGTTCGTCCCTTAATAGCCCTCGTGTTGCTTTAAACGGGACGTTAATATAACTAAACTAAACTAAAACGAACATATAGATATGACATTTTGTTCGCGAAGCTTCGAATAATGTGTTGAAATTAAATTAATTCCAAATGAGGATATGACGGTAGATGTCTTGACAAAAGCATTACCTTCTCCAAAGCATTATAAATGCATGCCAGAGCTAGGCATTGGAAGAGCAAATGGATTCATCTGGCAAGTGGTTTGACATTATGTATGGGGCGTTTTGGAGGGATAACCCTACTATCATCTCATTTACCCTTTGTATCTGCTACGAATAGCTCTAATGAGTGCTCAGAATGCGTCACTTTGCATGGGAGTGCGTGCCTCATTAGGCAGATGCGGTTTTGAAATCCGACGAAGAACTTATTTTTTATGTACCTATAATTGTGCTTTCGTTTTTTCTGTGACTACAAATAAAATTGAAATGTTTATTATATATTGACTCTGCACAGAATGGTTCTTGAATAATATCTAATACACATTGAATATGATTGACAGAGCTGAATGATAGCACAAAGATCACTCTATTTTGTTGGTTATCCTCAACAGCTCTACAGAAATAATCAGTCAGTCTCATTGACGACCAATGCGTTAAACGAAATGTCTAATAAAACTTTATAACAAATTGTTCACTTGGAGAATAATTAAATAATACGCAATTTTCTCAATTACAAGTGTGGGTAATAAAATATTTTTTTGTTTGGAGATATTTTTATTTAAAGTTAATAAATGGAATGAAACCAAATTTTATATACACTCTATAAAAGACATGAAACAATGAATGCCAGAAGAAAAAAAAAAAAAAACGTCGATATGTGAGATTCTGCTATTTGGGGAATTGAAAATGGATAAATTATTATGAACGTGTACGGAAATTTTAGAATTTTTTTAAAGATATACAAATATTTGTCTCATAAAAAATGCATTTGAGAAATGAATAATATATAATATGAATATCACAGAGAATCCTTTTTTTAAAATTAATACTAGGGTGTCTTATTCTACGTACATTTTCAATGTGTTGATCTTTCCTATTAACAAGATACTGCTTAAATGATTTTATTTTTTGTTTTCCCTCCAATTGAGTTCATCTCCACCTGCCATTCATAGTTTATAAACGGTTTTCTTCCATAGTTTGGAATTACATTCCATTAATTAATTTCAGCTTCAGATTCTTCCAATCAGAGAATTGACCACACTGTAATCTCAGACAAGAAACATTTCCTTAAAACTATGCATAAAGAAACTATCTAATGAATGAAATGACCATCATTATAGTGACAGTGTGCTAGCGGGAACTATGATTGAGTTCTAATGATCATCACCGGCTATTCTATGTATGTAGCCAACATATCACCATTAGTTGAGCGAGAACCAATCACCAAATTTGAAGATCCACTTCTCCATTTTCCAAGATTCTTCCTTAAGTAGAGGTCCCTATATTGTTTTCCATTTACTATAATTGAGCTTCACTGTGTTAAAAATATTTGTATTAATTCTATCTAAAAGAAATAAACGGTAAAAGATTTTGTGCATTATTTGCAAGAAGACTTCCACCAACACGAGAAGACAATTTTGTTGTGTTTTCGATAGCCCGACATAAATATGACTAGAATAAGAATAGACAATAACGAAACAAAGAATTATGTGTAAAAGGAATGTTTATTAAATATACAAAGATTATTATATTATAACATAATAATCACAAAATGATATATATGAAAATATTGAAAAAAATATATATATCGGACGTTTTTTAGTACTATTTACAATCACTAAAAAAGTATGTACTATATTTGAATCTGTGAAACAATTCCCAGGTATGAAACCCATATTCGATCCGTATTTTTGATATCTGCAAGACCCTTACGAAGCATTTGATCATTTGAACATGCATTATTTTTTAAGTTCTAAAACTTAAAAATAATTATTTTCAGTTGAATATCAATATTTTCTTTTTTAGGCCATTTAAAATCTGCTACGTCTCTTCAAAATTTTGTAAAATGTATCTTAAAATTACGCTTGGGAGCCTTGTTTTTAATAATAATGTAGAATTACAAAAAATAATGTAATTTTTCTTAATAATTGAAAGATTTAGTTCCAAATTTAACCGAATAACATAAATAAAATTGTTTTGTAATTCCTTTCTATTATTTTACTCTGAGATATTGACAGTAAATGCTTCTAACCATACAGCATCTGTGGTTGAAATCACTTCACTTTACATCTCTAGGTGAAATGTTTTTCAAAGCCTGATCAACAATGGAAAGGTATTCCAATTAAATATTATTTTAATACAAAACTCATTCCTTGACACGACCTCATTTTCGATTTTAGCTGAATGTTGTAAATAGAGTAAGTTCGAGTTGATTTAGTTTGAATTCACACTCTTAAATAATGTACAAAAAGAAATATCTTTGTGGAGATACAGGCTATTTTTTATAGAAAAGTATTCTATTAAACTGAAACTCAAGTATATTTAGTAAGGTAAACAACTAACAGATTTCTTATGAGAAAAATATTTACTGTTTGGTTCAGGATCACGGCATTAGGCATTTTCTACGATTGTACTTTGGTAAGAGATGGTCTATAGAACCATCAGTCATTATTAAGCCTCCTAATTCTGCGATAATTTGAGTTCGCCCTATTGCTAAATGTAAACTTCTCTTCATTTCATATCGTCTTTTTTTTTCGACGAAATAAACAAATCTTGACGCATGTGCAAAAGTTCGGAGGGTTTTCGAATACAAAAATGAATAGCACATTTTATACATTGGTACAATATCTCTTTACCGTATTGATTATATGTCTTATGGGTTCTTCTTATACTGAAGATTTCTTAAATGGAATTCTTTTGGATTTTATATATAAAAGCCCTTAATAAATTTCCAATCTACTATTTCTATATATTCACAGGAAGACCTCTAACTAGAAGGCTGGGTGATGTGGAAAGAGTGTTCTGAGGATAAAGACGTGGCTCAAAATTACGAGGTCCATCCCCAAATAGCTTTAATGTTGCTTTACAAGGGGTCGTTAATATAACTAAACTAAACTAAACTAAACCAAATCGAGGATAAAGAGCTAGAAGGGAGTGCGTGGGATAGAAAGAGCTGGAAATTGAGCGTTGTTGAGGCCGTCAAGGACTGCAAGTGGCTGCTGTGCTCATGAAAAAGTTTCAACATGTTGCAGATTTATGTATTTAACAACAATAATATTTCAGAAAATACTCTTATAGAACAGTTAGGATTTTTTTAGAATCAAAAATATATATCCTATTCTTCCTTAAATCTCAAGACAAGAACTTACAGATAAATGGAAGGATCCAAATGTGAATAATGAGGGAGAAGAGATATGTAATTCAAAGCAAAGAAGATTAGAAAATAAGAGGGAAACCAAGTTTGTAGATAAATGTTGAAGTTATGCTTCCCAAACTGAATAAGCCTGGATAATAAGATTAATGTCTGTGGTGGATATATCTAATAATATATATGGTGGGTACATCTATTAATATATATGGTAGATATATCTAATAATACAAAAGATGGGTGTATCTAATAATATATGTGGTGGGTATATCTAATGGTTTGTTGATTTAATACAATATTATTTGATGAAGATAATGCAAAATTAGCCCGAAAATTTTTAAGCCGCCTAATGGCCACCAAAATATCCTCGAAAGAAAACTCACCAATATAATGCAATAAAAGTGCCAATGTTTGTGAAAATGTTTTACTGTTAAAATTCCAAAAGTAACTTATTTCATTCCAACGAATTAGGATTCCTAAATATTCCTAACAAAGGACTTTAAAAAATATATGGTATTTCCAAATATGATTTCCTTTTGTGGTCTTTCCATTCGTGTTCGGTAAGAAACCTACTTCTCTGCAATGAATTATTTATAGAATATGTGTCGTATTTATGCCATTGCTTGTTTGACGATTGTACAACAGATGGATATAAATGTAATTTACTGTTTTCTTCACAAACGACAGAAAGCTCCATTCTCCTGCCCATTCTTATGATGACCATTTTCTCGTGGTCTGTAGAGACCATCCCCTCCGTTCCTGTAGCTGCCATTGGTCTGGCCGCCCTCCGAATACTTGGCGTGAGTGTAGTTTCTAGGCCTCATCTCAGAATCGTAGTTGGGCAACTCAGGGACTTTCTTCAGAGGTGGAGTGGAATCTCCCCTGTCCCTGCCACCCCCTCCGAAAAGAATCTTTTCGAGGGCAAGGAAGGGTGCCTCGAATGTCAAGCTGACGATGAGGGAAAGCACCATAGTTACCATGTAGTGGCCTAAGATGTTGTAGATCTAAAACAAAGAAAAATCGTTTGATAAATATCTAAAATAAGCTATGTGTGACAGAAATCGAATGTACCAAGGAAGCACTGAAAAAACGTGTGCTATAGCCGCCATTCAGCCCAAAACCATAGAAAACCCACGACCGGACCACCAGCGAAAGTAAGTGGTGCCCATGGCAGGGCGTTATTTTTCACACTTTGAAAATATATCTCCTATAGTGTTTTAATCCCATTGCATAGCACACGGATAATTATATTTCATTTCCCCAATAGTGTCCACGTTTTGATTCTTAACGAGTTCTGTGTTTTCATTCCCCTCATTTTGTATTAAAAGACATCCTTCATAAAGTGCCACATTCTCAACTTTTTATGTTTTTAAAAACAATTGGTTTCTTTTACCTTATTTAAGTATTTTATCATTTTTATAATGTTTTGAATCTATGTGACAGTTCATTTGTGCAATTTTTTAAGGTCTTGAATAGAGTTTTGAAACAGATATTTTGATTAACCTTTTAAAACGTAACCATTTTACGAACCATAGGCTTGCATAAACCTTGTTGGAGCTGTATGATCAGAGGTGGTTTTAGCGTCACTAAACTCCATCAACTCCAACTCTTCGCTTCCCCAATAAATACGCCATTGTTTCCTCATAGGTATGTTTATGCTCTTTTATTTAACTTAATCTACTTCGTGATTGTAACCTGAACCATAAGTCGGGTACCCCGACTCGCTTTTCAGCACACGGAAAATTCCGAACCACCAGGCCACCTCAACAGCAACACAGGTGAGAACTGTGGTTAATTCCTGAGGGTCATCACTGGCTACGGTACAACACTTGCCTTGGGAAGTAAGTCTCATCATCGATAGGAATGGGATGTAGCCTACCCCATACCTTTTTCTGTATCCACCAGGGTGGTGAGAACTAACCACCTTACCGGAAGTTTCTCATCCTTAATTGCTAGATATCCCCCAGTGGAAGTTCACGTTTGTAAAGATGAAATTTTGCAATTGCTATTCGCTTAATGCTGTAATAGCTCTCCGCATTGTTGTAAAAGTGAGTCCTTGATGATAATGCAATATTTAATATTGTCAGAACATAATCAATTTAATAATGTTAATTAAGTTTTGGTTGCATTAACTTATACACAAATTTATAGTGAACTTAAGAAAAAAGTGATTGCAAGATTCTATGATAATGGTGAATTAGAAAATATATTATCGACTTGAAACAACTTCTCATTGCATTCAACTTTAAAAAAAAAATAATAATTAAGGAAAACCTCGGAGTAGAAAATATTTACTGAATGAATGATTGAAAATAATTTTATTATAAAAAAAGGGGGGACAAATCCTGCATAAAAGCATGATGTATTGAAAACAATACTATGAAAGAACTAAGAAACAATAAAAGGGAGATTGACTCATGGATGCACGACAATTAAAATGAGCTATTGCTCCTAGCGAACAACTATTTCATTCAAAAAAGTTTCAGGAATATAATTTAAGAACCATTGTAAATGATTTTCATGAAATTTAATTGCATAATTTTTAATGAACGTGTTATACCTTTTCTTTCGAATGAAATAAAAGAAAAGCTCACGAATGTCTTTGGTGCTGAGATTTTATTTTTACATAAGAGAGTTTTACGCTTCCCAGTATAGTTAAGAAAGTAATTAAAAGCAATTACTAATATATAAGGGCTGCATAAATGAAAACTGGACGTTTGCGATTGCGTCAGAATGACTGCAGCAACGGGATCGAATAGCGATATAAAAGGTAGTATGGATATGTGCACAGCATACTGCGTTTAACAATGAAAACTGTTTGTATTAGAGGAAACTAGAATAAATTAAAGTCGTAGTATACATGGATGCGTCCAGACTAAAACAGCCCGTGATAATATGGTTTTTGATTCATAGATTCCATGGACCCCACTTGATTGATTTCCTGCCCCAAGAGAACACTGTCATTTCAATACAATATTGCTGTACTCTGATGAAACTACAAAAAGCAGTCAAAAGCAAACGGCCAGGTCAACAAGTGATCCTTGTCCACTTGGCCGTTCGCTTCTCACAAAAATTTATCCTTCTCCATAACAATACCAGCCCACATGTCTCCCCTGAAACCCAGACGACCCTAAAAAACTCAAACCACTTGGAAAGTCTTAGAACACCCGCCATACAGTTCGAATTCGTCACCCTGTGACTTCCTCATATTAGGGTAACTCAAGAGAGTATTACAGTGGACATTCGTATGGCAAAGTGAAGTAAGCTGTGCTGGACTTCCTTAAGAATCAACCACCATCTTTTTACAGAAAAGGCACAGTCCTACTCCCTAAATGGTGGGACCTGTGTCACAAAGATCATGGCAATTTCTTTTGATTTTCAATAAAGAATTTATTTCCAATATGAATTTCCAAGTTGAATAATTTGTCCACTTTTCATTTGGGCAAAAATAATATTTAATAACTGTGAATGGCAATAACTAGTATATTATTTAATATAGTAATAACTAATATATTATTTGATTTTATCGTTAAATTACTTTTTATTAACAGCTAAACCTTTTAATACAACAAACTATTTTGATATCTTAAATAAGCAATTTAAGCATGATTCCATGCATGAAAGAAAAGGTCATTGGCTATTTCTCTGCACAAGTAATTTGTATTTCAGAATTAAATAAATAAATAACACATTAATTACACTTAATGAGTCACATTAAACTCAGTAAGAAATGTTAAATATAATAAAACTACCCACTTGTTCGTTCAGGTTATTGACTTTTTACTGTTCAACAATTAATATGGAATGCAGTTTTAAAAAAAAGGCTTCATCTTGTTTTTGATACGACTGAAAATCTAAACTTAATTTTATTTAATTACAGTCAGCAGATTAAAATGCGTATATGCAACGAAATAAAAGTGGGAGAGTAAATCCTGCTTCAGATTAAACTCTTTGCATTCAAGAAGTGACCCATGGTCACTATTCAAGATGGTGCATCATTTTGATGTTTTATTTATTGATTTATTTATTTTTGATTGCAAAAAATACCTACAGAATGGTAAAAAAATATAAATTAACTTTTCGGAAAAATTCAACTTGGAAAAATCAAAAAACTATAAACAATCAAAAAACAAGAAACAAACTTTTTTTATTAGGTGAATAATTTGCATCGAATTACTTTTCCGAAGCCAAAGAGTTAATATACAAGGAAATCAGTTTTTATTTCAATTCCTACTATTAGTTCCCACTCTCCCTGTATATATATTGTTTAATTTTTCAATCGTTAATAAAATACTTTTTAATCCTCCACTTCAGTTCAAATACAATTTTTAACCCTTAATTTGGCTAAATCCGATACAACGAACAATCAAATAAATGAAATCTGGCGGGTTTATGAAAACTTCTATGAGGTTTAGGCATCTAAAAAAACTTTAAAATCTATTTCTATTACGGTAAAAAATTAAAATTCATATTCGGCAACACTGTATCTGTCAGTTTAATTAAAAATATTTGAAAAAACATCTTGTCAAATTAAGGGTTAAACTTGTAGTGGATGACTCTTGATGTTAATAATTTTTTAAAAATATTAATGCATTAACTAAATTTAATTAATTTTTAATGCTTTAAATAGAGTTTTAGCAGTTTATAAGGAATATTGAAATCAGCAGGCAGTAGCTCAGACGGTAAAATACAGGTATTTCAATATTATTCACGTGAAGGTGAAGAATAAAATTTTAATTCTTGCGAAAAATTGATCATTTTTTTTATAATTATTTAATGAAAAGTAACTAAAATAGAAATTTTCTTTGTTGACCTAAGTAGGAATTGAATTTTAAAAAAAATTATATTACTTGTTTTATTTAGGATTCTCTTAACTATAATTACGTTAAGTAAAATCCTTTGAAATTCCAGCAAAGGAAAACGCCAAAAGGTCTCCGAACATACATGTATTTTCTTTCTTCCTTTCTTTTATGTAGATATGAATAATAACCGTCTGATAACTATTTTTTTTTTAAAAATTTCAACTCTTTTTCAAAACAGGATCCATGATCCCCTCTTAATTCTAGCTTAACTAGTACTCGGAGTGAAAAGTATCTAGAAAGTGAATGATATAAAGAGCTCGCGGTTTGACTCCTTGTTTAATAATATGTTTTGCGTATAGGTAGTGCAATAGGGAGGAATAGCTTTCCTCCCTTTGTTAAAATAGTAATAATAAAAAAAATTTAATAAAATTTAAAGAAAGTAGAGGTATTTCCTACTTTTGCTCTAATGAATCTTAACTAGACAACGTCGGGGAAATGCCATTTTTGTCAACTGGTTGCTAACTCCCTGATTTACATCCAAGGACGTGACGCGTATATTGTTTCCTGTTTTAGAGCATAAATTATACATTTCGTAGCTCACATATAAAAAGAATTAATTTTATTATGACGACTATTTACATGGAACCAAAAAAATTAAAAGAATGAAAAATAAAAATTATTTTTGAAATAGATACTTTTCTCAGATAATCAATAATCAAAAAATAAAAACTTTCACAGTCAACAACCAAAATAAATTTAAATAGTAAAATCCTTCTTGAAATATTCTAAATAGTTTTGAATTTTATTCTTAATACTTTAGAGTAATTCTAATGAATGTAGTGGATTTTTTTATTTATTGTGATGCCTCTATAGTATTGTCGCAAAAGGAAGATATGCACATAATCAGCATGAGTCAGAGGTAAAGTACGAGTTTACAAGGTAAGGGGTTCGATTTCCAGCCAAGTCGCATTTATTTAACTGTTGAACTTTGATCTGAATTTCTTGCTATTCATTTGTTAACGTTCCAGAAGCTTCTAGAACTTTCTATAGCCTTCTTTATGATTCTAGATTATTCTATAAAGGTATAAATTCGAAGTTGCGCAAGTAGCGGGAGTAGTTCCGCCTGTTATTCTTTGATTCGTCGAGACAGTATCATTTTCCGCATATTGTGCTCTTAAGTTTAAGTTAACCTGAAATATTTCATAGAAAATTGTTTTCTATTTTTAAGTATAGAAAGCAAATTTTTTTAATTGGTTAAAAAAAGGCAATTTTTCAGGTGTTAGTTCTTAGAATATTTTAAGTCATTATTATAATTAATATCAAACTTTATCGACTCGTGGAGTCTCGTGGTTCGGTCCCGGTTTCCAAACTTTAGGTCTCAGGTTTGGGACCTAATTTCGCAGAAGAACAGTCGTGTAAAGGCCTTATCACACGGTAAAATATCTTCGGCACTTTCCGTCAGCAAACGCCAGTGAAAGTGACGTCACTTCAAAGTTTCACATGATTGGTGGAATTTCGTTTGCGGACAATATTTCGGACTGCATTTTCTAGCTGGTTAGAAAAAGTTGTCGATTATGAAACTTGCTTGACCGGTTTTTGAGGGTAGAAACGGAAAAGTGCTGGCGAAATTTCACCGTGTGAAATAAATAAAAAAAAGCCTTAAAGCGCAACATTTTCTGATAATCAAAAGTGACCTGTTTTCCCTCTAAAGTAAAGCCTCTGACTTGGTTCGAGTATTTTGTTTGGAGATTTTGTTTCCAGTAGATTTTTTAATGGCACACGCATTCAGCAATTCTTCCAATTTGTTGTTGAAATTCACATCAAGCAAGTAGTTTTAATTTATTATTACTTTATGTGTACGAAGTATACAAAACAAAAAATATTGTAATCGTAAAAAAAAAGTTGTTGTCGTTGTTCTTTTTTAAGGGCTGTATTTTCGAAGATTTTAAATTATAAATACTTTTTACGCTAGTAATTTCAAACCTTAAATTAGACTTCATAAGAAATGCAAAGAATTTAATAATAAATGATAAAAATAGAACCAAATAAGGTGATAGACAGTGTGGTACTAAGCATTGCAAACAAAACAAAAAAATTTAAAAAGGAAATCTGCTATCGCAAATTTCAAGTTATCATGGAAAAACTTTCATTTTCTTTATTGAATCACTTGATATCAATCCGGCAGGGAAACAACATCATGTTCTCACATGACTGATACTTCGTAATCATTTACATTTATAAAAGTGATGGCTTTTCACCATCTCAAAATGAATCAAGAAAATCTGAATTTTTTTTCTCAAAGCCAGTTTTGTGTGTTTATGCAAAAAGCACGTTTAAACTTATTTGGAATGATCACGTGACTACAGTATCGCAGAAGCATCAGTTTTAAGTAAAGCTAATCCCACCCTTTTTACATTTCAAAACTGTTCGAGCTCGAAAACTTTTTTTGCCAGGTAGAAAAATTAAAAATGAAAATTCAAAAAAATTATATTATTATTATATATATACACTTTTCAATACATCACTCTGCCGTTTAGCGTTGATTCCTTTTTTCTTTTTTCAACTTCGGGCTATGATTTCTAACGACCTGTGCCCCCTTTCTTCACTTTTCTGCTCGCGTATTTTGATGCTTCGAAACCCCCAAATCAAAAAAAATATCATATTAATCATGTTCTCCCATGATTTAATAAAAAACGAAACTCTATTTCTTGACTAATCTGCACGTTTCAGACCTCTCTGGGACCGAGAAAAGTATTTGCAACTATGTTCTGTCTATCCGGCTCTCCTATGAATAAAACGATGAAGGCTAAATGGATAAAATTTGATACACAGATTTAACGTCTATATCCAATTTGGAAAAAAAGCCCGTCAGGATGTTGATAATTTCTTGGTACGTTCTTTCACAAGCATGTAAATGTGATAATTTAAAAATTAAAAGACTTAATTATTTGAAATTTGGTATGTGCTTTTGTGACTATAGATGTAATTTTATATCAAATTTAAATTGTCGGACGGTAAAAAAGACAATCTAAATATACATTCTATTTCCTGCTGCATGTATTGGGTCGTTCGGAAAGTCATTTCGTATTTTTTTGTCAAAATGAAAAGAAATTT
>JAPMOQ010051213.1:2541798-2592558 GCA_026543055.1 Argiope trifasciata
GTGTGTGTGTGTGTGTGTGTGTGTGTGTGTGTGTGTGTTTTCAGTTATTCTGGTAGACGTGTTAGTTAAAAAATGTATTGTCTAGATCAGGGCTTCTTAAACTTTTTTATATAGCGACCCCCTTCAAGCTTAGGAAATTTTAAACGACCCCCTCCTCCATATAATGAAATATATATTAACCGTAGATGTAGATGTAATATCGCACTATTTTACAATGTAAATAAAATAAGGATTAAAGAATACGTACCCATTCATTTCACATATATATAATTGGAAACGTTGACGGGATATCGGTCGTAATAAAACACAATAAATAGAATGACATAAAACTATATATATATTTATTCAATAGAAAAAATAAACTTTTGTAACAATTTTTTTATAAGAAAACATAAAACTATATCTATATATTCAATAGAAAAAATAAACTTTTGTAACAATTTTTTTAATAAAAACATATTAAAAACATCAAACAATATTAATGTGACGGATGTGATTGTTTATTTTTACACAAATAATTAAATCTAGGCTCAATTTGAGTTATTGCAGATCGTAATAAATTTTCAACGTTTATTAAAGTTGAACGGTATTTTGATTTTATGTAAGTTAATGTGGAAAAGGCTGATTCACATAAATATGTTGTACAAAATGGCAGTAATTTGTTCATTGCCATTTCCGATAGTAGGGGATATTCTGATTTGATTTCTATCCAAAATTCATGCACAGGCACTTGAGAAAATCTGAGTCGCAAGGTAGTATCACTTGTTAATTCGGCAAATTCTTCTTGTGCTTTGAAGTTTAAAAAATTAATTTCTTCCATTTCAATTGAAAATGGATTGCAAATCCATTGTTGTGTATCGATATCATTGGGAAAATACCTATGCATGTAAACTTCCATATCCTTCAAATGATTAACTATAATTTTTGTTATAGGAGTATCTTTTTTTGAAATATTGTTACTAATTATATACTCGTCAGTAAATGGAAACATTTCGAGCGATCCACTTTCCACTCTGTTCTTCCATATAAGAATTTTTTTAACAAAGGCCTCAAGTTTATTTTTTAACATAAACATATTAACGCAGACTCCCTGCATTGATAAATTCATATCATTGATTTTATCAAAAATATCTGCCAAATAGCATAGCTTGAGAAGCCATAAATTATCGTGAAAATAATCGGCCAAATTAGAATTTTGCTCTGTTAGAAATATAAGAACTTCATCTTTTAAAGTTAATAATCGTTTCAAACTTCGACCTCTTGATAGCCACCTAACTTCAGCATGTAGCAATAAACTTGTATAATCCGAATCCATATCAATGCACAAATTTTTAAACAATCGACTATTAAGTGCTCGATTTTTAATAAAGTTAATGATTTTGACTGCATCAAAAAACACAGTGTTTAATTCTGGTGCAATTTTTTTAACAACAAGTACCTCTCGGTGAATCATACAATGTGTAAATGTAATATAATCATTTCCAGCTTTAACAAATGCTGTAAAACCAAGATCTTGTCCGGTCATTGCTGTAGCACCATCCGTGCACACACCAACACAATTTTTCCGATTTAATCCTTCTTTTTCAAAAAACTCATTTACTTTTTCATATATATCTTTTCCACGAGTATGACCTTCCAGAGGACGACAAAACAGTATATCTTCATGAATGCTTCCCTCATAAATATATCTTACAAAAAGTAACAACTGTGCTATTTTTGAAATGTCTTTCGACTCGTCCAGTTGTATTGCAAACTTTGAGCTGTCTTTAAGCCTCATAAGAAGCTGTTGAAATTGATCATTGCTAATGTCTGAAATTCTTTTGGACACCGTGTCATTTGATAATGGAATTTTACTAATTTCAGCAGCATACTGTTTTCCATGAACAATTTCAGACATTCTTATAGCTGCAGGTAGTAAAAGTTGCTCTCCAATAGTAAAAGGCTTTTTCGTTTTTACTATCAAATACGAAACTTCATACGATGCCAATAGATATTTATCATTCAAAGTAACATACTTCTCCAAAGTGTTCTTTTCTTTATTTGATGTTTGCAAAAGACGCTCAAAATATTCTATTGGCTTTTTTGATAACGTTGCATGTTTAGTATTCAAATGTCGTTGCAGTTTTGACGGTTTCATGCTTTCTGCAGCCAAAACTTCTTTGCAAATTAAGCACACTGGTTGTTCTTCATTGTTGTGAGAAGAGCATGTGAAGCTATACTGCAAATATGATTCGTCATATTTTCTTTTTTTTGTTTTGCTAGAAGTCGGATTTGAAGCACTGCAACTTGGTTGTGACGGCGTGGCAGACTTATTAGTTGGAATTTTAATTAGCCATTTATCCATGATGGTTAAATAATAATAAATAATTAAACAAAATGTAGTTGAACTTTAACGTAATAATTAAAAACAACAACTGAAAATTACACAGTAAATACACACATGTCACTACGAAGACAAAGCTGAGTCCAAACTGAAGTACAAACAGAAAAATAACTACACTCGAATCTTTACCAGTGCAATGACAACAAATTACGATCAGATCAACCCCGACGCATTGCGTGTTCAAAGTGTGCAGCGCACAAAGGCACCGTATCACAAAGACGGCGAAAAAGAAGCTTTCATTTAATTTTTTTTATTATTCTTTTATAAAAATAATATGCCGATTCGCCTAGCCTAGCTTGATTATGCTTCCGTATTGTATGTGTAAGCTGTAAGGCGACGCGGCGTCTGGGTACTTATAATCACTAAGTTATCTTGCAAACACTGACGCCGGCGGCCAGACATCAATGTCGAACGTTCAGTTGAAAATCGAGGAGCGCGTTGTATTTATTATTTTAAATGCTACTTCCATATTTTCATTTATAGGCCCTACATAACAGTTTTGCATTGCCACTTTTTTCAAAAAATAGTTATAATAAAACTACAATAGTATTTTGTATGATTTTTATTTGTATTTATATTTGTACGTAGTGTGTATACTAATTTTAAAATTTTATTTATAATGATTGAAAAGTATCAGATCTTTGCGACCCCCTTTCAGTAGTCTCGCGACCCCCAGGGGGGTCGCGACCCACAGTTTAAGAAGCCCTGGTCTAGATTTCTACCCATAACACTTTTTTGTCGTAAACCAAGTATTAAGTCTAACATTTTCACAATAGGGAATTACATTTATTGTGACCATTTTCCTTCATATGGTTTTTCTCTCTCTCATTGATTTGAATAAGTGAGAAAAAAGCAAAAAAAAAAAACTCTTTTAAAAAATTAAAAAAAAAAGTTTTTTTTTTTTTTTTTTTTTTTTTTTTTTTTTTTTACTGATATCTTTGTCGACATACCTCCAGTACCGATGAAATATGTACATGAAAACGTTGAGACCTTTCCTCTTTTCCTGCGCTTTCAGAACTCCGTACGTGACCAGCATACCACTAATGGAGGACAAAAAAAAACACAGAAAGAGTTATTTTGGGATGTATGGAAAGGATTTATGACTTTGAACTTGGACATTTACAAAAAAACGTTATTCGATTCTTTTATTAGCTACAGGAGATAGATGATGTTTATAAATAATTATTCTGGAAGGAAAAATTGGATGTAAAATTTATCAGATTTAAAATTACTCATTTTGTGCTGTTCATACTATTTGCTTTGTCTAATAATTTTATAATTATTCATGAATTTCTTCTTAAATTCATACTTTTTTGGAAAAAGAACTTTAATGTAATCTTTTAGTATTAGATTCTCCGAATAATTTGATGTTATCGTTTGTCACTGATCGTTGTTGAAGAGGAAAATTAAATTTGAAAAATATGGTGTAAATTAAAAAACTATTTTCTTAATTTTGAGACTTATGAAACATGTTAGGTTATAAAGTAAAAAAATAATACTCTTAAAAATAAAAATTGCATGAGAAATTTAAGGGATTTGAGTTTGCTACTAATATATTCTAAGATCATACCAAATAATAATATATTTTAACGTTTTTAAAAATTTTGTGGAGAATTTAACATTTAGAATGAATTACGTAACTTAAATTCGTGACAAATTTCAGTTAAAATAAGCTAGCAAAATGCACTCACGCTAAAATTTCCTAATCCTGTAACTATCTGTATAAGTTTTATTACATATTTTAGCTAACTGTTCTGAAAAATAAATTACTAATTTTCAAAACAAAAGCCTTTTATTCAAAATTTCAAAGCGTTGTTTATGATGTACTAGTAATTTTTTTAAATCAAGATCTCTATTGTTGTGTGTGTGTTTATTTGGAAAAAAAAAATGTCGTTGTTAATTGTATAAACATAGCTTTAAAACATACTTTACGTTATCAGAAAACAGAAATTTTCTTTTCATTATTTTCTACTTTTTAAGTTTAATTTTGTAATTCCTCATTAAAAATATTACGGAATCATTAAATGCATTTCCCATTTCCACAAACTTACAGCCAGATGGCACCACTTGCATGGAATCAAACTTTAATTATAAATGATTTGTAAGAGATGTAAGCTAGCAATTAATTCTAATTTAATTCAAAGAAATTCTTTCATCGAAAATATGTTAATGCACAAAACTTCAAAAGTTTAATATTTTCAAAAGTTAATGAAAAATAGATTATAAAACTCTGTTCTCACAAATAATTAAAATTATTCTAAAGTTTTTCATCTGTAAATTCTTTTAGTTGTGAGTCTCTTTCTTCTTCTCAAAACCTTGTTTTTTCAACAATAAATTAATCAAATGGAGACATGAGAATTAATTTTGAGTTTAAAATGAGAATTAATTTAATTAATTTATGAGACATGAGAATTAATTTTAAAAAATCTACTACATTCCAAGATAATAAAAAATAATGTAAAATTATAATTTTTATGAAAATTTTAAAATCTTAAGGCTAATTTCTTTTTTACCTCATAAGGAAGAAAGTATCAACAGTAAGCATGGCGTTGGCAATTACTTGAAACCAGAAATTTGGAGGCAATTTGGCAAGTCTCATTCCTTGGGCTGAAGAAAAAAACAGAAAGACAGTAAGTTTTTGTGAAATTCCATGGGTGTTATATTAAATAATTTTTGGTAAATAAATTTACTACTAACAATTTTTAAACATGGTTTAATGTAATAAGCAGAAATTTTCATTATAATCATTTTTTATCCTTTTCAAACTAATCTATTATTTCTCAAATTTGCTACGAGGTGGCGACACTGACAAAGAATAAAAATTAAAATCGATGAATGATTAATAGATACCTTAGTTTCAAAAGTATTGAAATGCCGAGGATAATAAGTAAGTTTCCAATTTTCTTGCTTATCAGTAAAAGATTTTTTACAAAATATTATTCTTACAAAAATGAAAGAAACTAAGTTAAGTAAAAAGGCTTAAAAACAGAATTTTTTTCTAGTTTTATACAACCTGCATTATAAAAAATTGCGGATGCATTATGATGGAAAGTAACAGTCTAAAAAAAGCTTACTTATTAAGGGGTACTTAGTTTCGCTTTTACTTTTTCAAGTATTCATTTTTGTATCGTAAGCCTATAAAGATGGATATCATGATCTAATTTTTTTTTAAAATGCCATTTACATGTCGTTTTCATGTCTTTACAGCATTTTCTTTGAGGTGATTTTCAAGTTTCATACGATGCAAGATGACTTAACACTGTATAACAGATATCATGACTTCGGATTTATTCACAACTGCTGAATTAATAGAAAATAAATCTCCTGATGATAATTTAAGTGATGATAAGGTAGTAAGAAAAGAAATTAATAATTTTATTATCCTTAAAAGGCGTAGTAAATTCCAGTTGAAAAATTTTGAATGTATTTTATTTACCAAAACCGATTCGGAAATTATATTCCAACTTAATTCGATTCATAATGCAGTACTTGATTTTCAAAAACAATCAGCGATTTAAGGTATCCGATACGTTGAAAGAACAATTTTTAAAAAAATTAGATTTTTTAAAAAAATATTAAGGATTTTTTGTTGTATTGTTTATTATAAATACTATAAATACAAAAAAGTGTTTTGAAATATAATATATTTTAAGAAATAAGAAAATTTGGGGTAGATTTTAATGAAATTTAACCAAAACGGTTAACACAGTATACAAAATTGTAATGCATCCATACTATTTTCCGTTGTACACAAGTTATAGAACATAGTGATGAATGAAATGCATCAAAATCTAAGAAAACATTTGAAATGCAAAGAAGTTACGGGTAAAAATAGACGTATATATGTATTTTTTCCATAAATTCGCAACTTAATTTTTCTGAAAATTCCTATAACTGAAAAAGTATTTCATCAGCTTTAAAACTTTTGGTTCGTTTCATTGCTCCTATCATTTAAAACACACGGTGACATTTTTATGTAAGTACCTCTCTTAGTTTTAATGTTAGCGACCCAGAATTTTTATGAAAATGAAAGTTTTCAGAAAATTGAAGTGAAAGACAAATTTTAGCTGAAAAATATGTGACCCTGCATGAGAGGTAAGGCCTTCCTTTCCTCAGAAAAAATAAACTGTTTTGAGGAAGAGGAAAGTCTGATCTACTAGAAATAACAATCTTAAAAAAAAGTTGCCAATGTGGTCGATCATGTATTTTTAACGTAGTCGGATACCTTAAGATCATATGACGATATAAGAATTTTTAATTAAACGTCAGTGCAAACACATAAGTCGTATGTAATAAAAATGTAAAGTTAATACTCAATAAGCAATAAAAGTAATTAAATTTTAAAATTAAACTGTTATTTTCTGTCCTATGCAAGAGGTCTTAAAAAATCCTTAAAATTATATCATTTAAATGAATTTAAATTAAAAACATTAAATTTCTTTTAATTAAAATTACCTGCAAAAAGCTTCATTACGCATCTTTCGTATGTCACTCATCGAACAGCGATATTAAGTATGTATACTGAATGATTTATCAAGCTCTCTTCGTTTTGTAGCTGTCCTATTAACTTACATTCGAACAGTCAGACAGACGAACTTCTTTTGAACACTCAAAATTTGATTTAAAAATTTTATAAAATTGACGTAAAGACGATATACCAAGTTTCAACCGTCTGTCTCAAGCTCTTTTTGCATCACCATTGTCACAGACAGCCAGAATTTTCCTAAAATTGTATTTTTCGAACTCGGGAAGGTCTAAAGCTCATCAAAATCTCGATTTCGAATTTTTGGCGACTTCTATGCCCTCTCTATAAAGTAAAAATGTACTATCTGAACATTTGGGTTTCAGAACAAAAGTAACATAATTAATGACTAATGAGGAGAGATACATGTTTGAATGATTAATTCTTGTCTGAAATATCAAAGCAATGAGTTTCCTTTCGTGTACTTCAAGAAATTACTCACTCATTTGATTGTAGTCGGCGTACAAGTAGGAGTGTCCAACGATGACCCAGGTGACTGTTATGTAACGGACTCCGTTGACGGCGGAAAGATGCTTGTTCTCTTCTTTCTGAGATACGTTGATAAGTTTCAAGTAGTTGGTGTAAACTGAGAAACTTACCAGCACTTTGTAGAATGTATCTGCAGAAAGATATTTGAATCATTGTTTGAGGAAGAATGTTTACTTGCACTTTTCGATGATTGCCATTTTTCAGTAATTATTCTAAATGCCATTATTTCAAATCAATTCTGGATGTCATATTGTTTGGATGGAAGTGTCAACAAATTGATCTTCCATCCGAACTATTAGCACTCACTTGATTATTGGCTATAACATTTGAATAGTTTTAGTTGCAACATTTGTTAATGGCTATAATATTCTCATAGCTCTAGATACAACATACATCAAAACGTATAACATTCATTAGAATTGTATTTTTCAACATCGAATAACATTGTAGTATAAATATTCATTAGTGGCTGTAATATTCTGATAGATCCAGTGACAACATTCATCAAAGGCTATAAGATTCTGATATTTTTAGTTGCCACATTCATTAGGGGCTATAATATTCTGATAGCTTTAGTTACAACATTCATCAGAATGAACAACAGTCATACAACATTGAATAAAATTATATTTCACAACATGGAACAACACTAAGCAAAACTGTACAAAATTCGTCAAAATTGAAGAACAGTGAACTGAATTAAGTTTGGCAGCATTAAACAACATTAATCAGAGTTGTACAACATTCTAATGTTATTCTAATGTGTATTTTCTGTTACCACATTCATATATTAGTGGTTACAATATTTTGATATATTGGTTCAATTCCAATAGTATATGAGGGTAATTTTCTATGATAAGTAATTACAACATTCTGATTTAAAGATTAGTTACAACATTCAGAATTCAATTAATGAGTTTCTGATATCTTCATATTTAAAATGATAATCTACAAGCTACTTAATTTTTACATTTAATCAAAGAAATGAAACCTAAATGATTTTTAAAAAGTTATTCGTGTGATTTCTAACATATACCCAGTTTGTTATCAAGAAAACAAATAGATCGTTGACTATCTTTTATTAAATAAGTGATGAACAAAATTATTCTTTTATGTTTTCTGAAAACAAACGAAACACCTTCTCTAAGTATAAGCAAAAAAATGATTTGCATTATATTATTTCAGTTACATTTAACATAAAAAATAAGTTATTTAACGTTTTGATTGTAATTTTTTTAAATACTTTTTATTCGATTGCCAATTTATTATTTAAATAGGTTACTTGATAGTATTATCAATATATTGTTAGATAATTCGTCTGCTATTTAATACTTAAATAACCGATTTATTTTCAACAGCTTTTTTCCTGATGATGATGTCGTGTCCGTGATTCCACGAAAAGGGGGTGCAGTAACTTCTGAGGGTAAAGACCCCTGAGCTCCCAGAGGGCAGAAATCTGACTTCTAGCTCAAATGAAGGTACACACACATTCGCTTGCATAGCCCCTTTTTACAGAGGGGCACATTCATACATCTCACAGATAGAACACAGAACAACCATGCCCGAACCGGGACTCGAACCCGGAACCCCCAGATCACGGGGAAGATGCGTTACTCCTTTGCTAGTACGTCAGCAGCTTTTTTTTTTTTTCAATTCTATTAAAACGGAAACAGAAATCATCCTTACTTTTGGTAATAGTAGGACGTTCAGGATCGTCCCCCTGTCTGAGAATGGTGACCACATCTAAAGCGGTGCCAATGACCATCAAGAGAGCAAATAATCCAATCACCGCTCTGAAAAAAGGAACAGGGTTTACATCATCGGTAGTCTTAAAGTTTCCCCAGATTCGAATAAGTCATTTTAGTCTTTGTTAAACTTCTTAGAGTTATAAATATAGCAGTTGTTAATTTAATAATAGCAGCTATATAAGTCAATATAATAATAGATACTATTTCGAAATGTTTATAGTCTTAGTATGTAGTCAATATCATTATGTATATTTTGTATCTAGCGATAGTGAAGTCGTAGAATAAATGAAGCCCTAATTCTGCTGATAGTTCAAAAGGTGTCTATTATTCTAGGAATTTTTGGAACAGAATAAATTCATAATTTTTTGACTTCTTCTTCTTGCATACAGCTGACCTACCCGCCACCACTGAACGTAGCAATATCGACAGGATTTGTTGTGGTCGACTGATGTAACTTTTTGACTCGTGTGCTTTGAGATTGGCTCTATCCAAACTGAGCCCTCAATTGTTACAATTTGACACATCTGCCTAACCTATTAATGTCTCCAATCAAAACCTCATCAGAATTGAAAATATTTCTACGATTTCCACAAAGCAAGAAACGAGTTGCACAAAACGATGGTGACTACATCTAATGGCTGTAAATGCTTGAAGCTAGTATCGATATTTTATTGGCTGTAATTTTATGATTAAATTTTCTATCTTCCTTTTCCTAGAGGAAAAATTGTCTTTCTTTTTTTTAATTTCAAGTCGTTGTAACAGCTATTTTTGTACTGTAATGTTTACAGAATATATCGCGAAAAACACAAAAATTTTGCTTAATTCTTAGCAAAAATTATATTTAAAATTTCAAAAAAATTCCCTGAAGTGCACAAACTAGAAATCTAGTAACTCCTTTCTTAATTCTAGAAGCGCAAAACGTATTAACCTTCATTGACAAATTTGTAAAGTTGATCCGATGGTTAGAGGGTGGGTACGGAATTTCAATGAAAGACATGAAAATGTTTTACAATGAAGAAAGAAGTGAGTATCGCCCTCTGATTCATGATGATTTCATTACAGAAGTTGAAGCGAAGATTAAGCAGAACAAAAAAATACCATTATAACGCTGTCAATGTATTTTCTTCAGATTTCCTCATACATTTCTTTACTATCGTAGACGACATATTTAGATGTAGAAGGCATACAAAAATTTGTATTCAGCTGAAATAAATTCTTCAATAGTAAAAATAATCTACTCATTGTACTTCATTTTATAATTAAAATGTTTTTTCTCGCAAACCTTTCCTTATTTTAATTGCTTAATGGAACTTAATTTTTGGATAACTCTTACGCATCCTGTAATAAAAAATAATAATAACTCAGCTCACTTTATTAAATTTTAATTTTGAAGATTATTTTTTATGGTTCTAAACACTGTAGACTAGTCCCATGAACCGTTGATTGAAAGGTATGCATTGCAGTCTATATATATATTGTGATATCTAATGTATATTTACTTAGAGAATTTGTAACAAAGTAAAAAATGTAATATTGAATATAGCTAAAAGAAATTTCGGTTTGGATTTAGATTTTTTGTAGTTATAAACGTACATTAAAGATTTATACTTACAAGACTGCAATTTGACCGTTAGTGACTGTAAAAGATTGCTTGGTTTCACAATTCACAATATCGGTGGTACCCTTTATGTGAAGCTGAGAAGGAACTAGAAAAGATAAAGGAAATTCAATTAATATCGCAAAAAAATTATAAATATTAAAGTGACTATTTCAATATTACTATAAATATATTAGCAATTTAACTTCAGAAAAATATTTTAATCGCAAAAGAATATTTTAAAGAATATTTCACTGCAATTCGGTGATTTGCTTTGCAAAAATATATTTATCATTCGTTCTTTAATTAACATTTTTGGAAAATAAAAATAGAGCTTACTTTGGGCCATAATATTATGCACATCTTCTTTGGTGCAGGCACTGGGAACGCATGCTCCCATCCTGAACCTTAAAAGATAGAACCAATGGGCATTCCTAGCTGTTGCACCAAAACTCTGAAATAAACGGGGAAAAATATTGTGTTTTAATGCACAAATTCTAATTTACGACTTCCTCCAGAAGTAAAGTTGCGGAAGAGTAAAAATATCGAACTTACTGTTTGTTTTTCGCTGATGTTTCTCAGTTCTGGAATGACATGGTAAAGAGTGTAGAGTCGTGGTTTCGGGGGCAGCAGGGGTTGAAATTCTGAAAGGCAATATTTCCCCCTCTGGTGTTTACTAGGGTCGTCCGGGTCTTTCAGCTCAGGAATTTCCAGATCCACACATTCATCGTAGTCGCCTAAGTGACCCAAGTTACCTTCGAACATACCTCCACCAGGCTTGCCCCATGCGTCAAATACTGAAAAAGAAAAGATTTGTCATTATATGAAGTCTCTTTGACTCAAGACCTTGTATCATTAATAGGTTGTAAACCGAATTTATAGATTTTAACACTATTTTCAATTCAATATGTGCTTATTCTATTGATATATGTAGGTGGATCTGGTATATAATAAAATGTAAGAACTCAATATTTTCCAACGAACTACTATTTTCAATGTACTCATATGATTATGGATCAAGTTAGACATATTATAGCCACTACCTGTATGAATGTAGTATGTTCAAACATATAAGAGCAGAAATTTATAAGCAGCAATATTTGTAAAGTAGAAATTGTGGATGTTAATATTGTTACCCTGAATGAAGACAGATGACGCCAGTTGTCTCATACCTATCGTTCGAGCAGATGTACTAAGACCTGAAACAGCGACAGTAATGGCAAGATATTTAGAGAAGTGGTTTCACGCAGAGGTGTGAATCGTGATACGATTTCTATGGGTCAAGAATGTGCTCCTATCGGACATCCATAGATAAATCGTTGAAGTGTATGGGGGCGAAGCAGTGAGAAGACAACAGGTGGCGAAATGGTGTCGTTTCTTAGAAGCGGGCAGAAAATTGCCGGAACAGTTAGGAGGGAGGTATGAAGTCACCAGCCAAACATCCCCGATTTGGCTCCCAGTGATTATTTCCTTTTCCCGGCATTGAAGAAATACTTATCCAAATCAATGTTAATATTAGACAGTGGTCTTCAAAAAGGTATTGATAACTGGCGCAATATCCAGGGACCTGGTTATTATCCCAATAGGTTTAACAAATCGGTTCAGTGGTGCAATAAATGCCTCAACAAGTTTGGTGATTATGTAAAAAAGTGACTGCCACATATGTCTCTTAATTACCATTTATATTCCGTGTCTATTGTTAATAAAGAACTTTTCCTACGAATTATGGTACCCTTGGGATTACGCATTTAGTTAGACATATTATAGTCAGACAAGGATCAATTATTATGTTTAAGAAAAGCTGGAATTTTAACTAGAAGGTTAATGTCTTGCTGGAAGAGGTTATTTTCAATATCTTCTAAACTGTGTATTATTGCAATATTACATCTAGTTGATTATGTAATAATTTATTGTTAGCATATAAAATTGTAGTAGATATTTATCTGCACGGAATTAGTTTTTATATTAATGCATTTGATTATATTATGACTTATTGTTAGTATACAAAATTGAAATGCATCTTTAACTGAATGGATTTATTGTATCTATAATGTTCATGAATACAATGGATATTATTTTCATTTGATAATCTAGAATATTTAATTTATATTTACTGTATTAATGTGTTTTTTATTATTTATTTTGTAATTATTTTCGTTTATATTTGTATTTTTTGCTTTGGGAGGCATATTCATTTTTGATGATCTTTTTTACAATGACGTCTACTTATAAGTGTTTTGAGGTTAATAATGATGTACCTGTATATAGAAGAGAATCGAGTATACACTTTCAAATAGTACCAGTAGAGGATTTCTGTCCAAAATATCATACAAATTCATAATAAGAATGCAAAATCCTAGCTTACTCCATTTCTCATTTATATTATTTGAACATGCACGGATAAACAGAAAAACAGAAAGTGTATAATTTTGATGGCTTAGATCCTACATTTGATTAAGAGCTGAAATTTTTAAAGCTTGCCATCAACAGATATTCACCAATTATGTTAATAAAATCAATTTAGCCATTCCAAATGCCTTTGATGCATTACACCTTGTCATTAAAAAGCAAATTATCGTTTGCTAAATTAAATTTCAACAATAAGCATAGGCAATTTGATCGGTTTGCAACATTCATCAATTTGGGAAATCGAACCAACAGTTTGGTTTTGCCAAAATTTTATATTGGTTTTGTCAACACTTTATATTGTTATATCTCTTGAAACTTCAAAAAAATGGAATGGATTGGAGACCATTGATGATAGTCAAGAGTTTCCATACAAAATAAAAATGTCCAAAATCGGTTCTGCTGAATCTTTTCCCCACAAAGAATACAATAGTGAATTAATGCTTTTGAAACTTTACTCAAAGACAGAAGGCTCTCGACGAACTTTGATGATATATTTAGACTTGATAAGCATTCAAATGAAACAAAAGTTAGTAGAAAGGAACTAGAGGCTCATACTGAAAAATTATTCTCCCAGAGCTGCTCTCTTCAAAACCGTTCAGATCAATGTAAATCAAAAAACAAATCCCGTTCTGGTTTCTTGAATTTCTTAATTTTTTAATATCCATAAATAAAATGATATGGCATAATTAATTTAATTATTGGCATATCACATTAACATATTTGAGGTTGGTTGTTTTGGGTTTTTTGGCACAAAGGCCATCCCTGGCCAAGCTGTGCCATCCAATGGTTAAAAAGTGGTTAAATGATCATTAAAATTCAAATAAATGAATAGTTGCATAAAAGCAGAATCTAATAGCTAAAAAACACTGGAAACAGTAGCGCAGAATTATGTATTTACAATGAAAAAATTTAAGAAGCTGAAGCGCTTGAAGAATTTAAATGCACGATAAAAATGTAATAGTATACACAAATGTTTGAATGGTGTTTCTCTCCCAATAAATCAGCGAGAGTGAAGGATGATGATTGAAAAAACGGGTTACGATGAATATTAAAAGCTGGGCACTCGATCAAAATGTGATGAACTGTAAAATCTGTGCGACATGTGGAACATATAGGCGCTCTGCCACCAAATAGTAGGTGTTTGTGAGTAAACCGAGTGTGCCCTATACGAAGACGTGTTAATATAACATCCTCCCTAAACACAGAACATATTTGTGGAGGGACGAACAATCCAAAATTTGATATTCAGACCACAACATAAATTTTAACTTTCGAGCTCGCTTAATCGTTGATTTATTATGCTTGAAGAAAAGCAAATAAAATTTTTAAAAACAGTTTTTTTTCCAGACTTGAGAAGTTCTGAAACATGGAATCCTATTCTATTTGATTTATATTCTGTCATCTGTTTTATAATTTATAGCAGGTGGATGAATGCTTTCCATTATTTAATTATTTCAAAGTTCTTTGTTTATTAACTAATAAAATAAAGGTAAAGGAAACATGCTCATATGACCATTTTTAATGCTCTGATGTTTTTCCGAGTCAAAGTTAATGGAGCGCGAATGCACCCAGTTATCTAACAAGGTTATGCTCCGTTGACTTAAATGTTGCGCTTAAACATTCCACGCTATTATTAAACGAAACGTTTATTACTGATAATCTGTTAATTGAAGGAATGCTTGTTATAGTTTGAGATATTAAAAAAGCTATGTGCGAAATCTATTTTGGCTATTGTGAAGAATCAAAAAAACAATGTAATCTGTATGTAGTCAATAAACATCAAAAACATTATACTCTATGTTAATGAATTTGGTTTTGTAGATAAATTTTCCTTTTTCTCTCTAAAATTTCTAAAACATACGCACACTGGATTACTTTTTTTCTTACGATTTGTAGATGGAATTATACTAATGAAATTTTATATTAATGAAAGAAGAAGTAATAAATATTTTTTTTAAAAAGCCCTGAAAAAATTATCTGTACTGAATTTGAAATTTTTAATATGAAATGAATAAGCTTTTTTTTTGTTTTAAATGAAATTATTTGTGAATGAAAATGATAAATCAGAATTCATAAAAATTTTTATCCTAAAAAAAATTCAAGACATTTTGAAATTTTTAATAAAATTTGACTTATTTCATATTTTAAAATATACAAGAATTTATTATCTATTATATTCGTAGTTCCTGGTATTTTGGAATTTCGAAATTTTTTATTTGTGTTTCCCGACAATAATAAATTGCTTGCATATTTCCATGTCTTAATTATCAGTCAAATTTTATGAATTTTGAACAATAATACATGTGACAAATTTTATATTTAATAGAGATTTTACTTTTTAAATTTATCTCTATAGGTGTCTTCTCACGTGACTTTACACGCAAAAAAGTATTTTTTTATAACTAAATATTGATATGTGGTTTTATATGTTCTGCACAAGCGTATCGGAGACTGTGTAGTTGTTAGGGCTTCGGGTCGCCATACATTTTTCTCATGTTCGATCTCGCGTTTGTAGTTCGTTTGAATTTCGCTTATAACTTTAAGCGAACCACGGGAATAGATTTCATTTACAAGTTACAATGAAAATAAAACTTCCAAAAGAAGTGTGTTTGCTCTGGCACTTAAAAATTAAATTAAAAAATGAAATCTACGATTGCAAATTTCAAGTTATCATGTGAGAACATTATTATTTTTAATCATTATTTGTCTTAATTAATTTAAGTCATTAACCCATTTAAATTAGTTTGAAACAATCCAGAGACATCTCTATCGGTGTCTATCCCCCTCCTCTTCTTTCTTTATATATTAATTTTTTTAATTAATTTTCAAACAAAGTTTGGGAGCTCGACCGATTTTGGGGTTTAAAAAAAAATCATCGTTTTTCTAAATGTCGACGCATGAGTAATCTAATAATCTCTTGATTGTTTCAAATCGGTTTAAGCTGGTTACTGACTTAAATTAACAATAAAATGCGTGCGAATTCAGAGAACGAATAATTTGAAAATCAAGTAGTAACTTTAACTGGCGATAAATCGGGAAATGTGACAATCTTATGCATTATTTTCTAATAATAATAAAAGCGAAAAATGGTTGCTTCAAAAGTGATAAATCGCAAATGTGTTGCTAATGCATTTTGAGGCTTCAAAAATCTCAAAACAATATCATGTTCTCATACGATAAAAGAAGATAGAAATTAAAATAGTGGAGTTTTCTTCCAAGAACACTAATAAAAACAGTACTTTTAAAAGCTTTTCTTTGATAAATTTATTGTCTTTCTTAATAACGATATTTTTTCATTTAAATGCTTGAAACAATCTTAAAAGAAATTTTATATAGCTTTTATTCTACGGAAACTGTTTGAAAATACAAGTCAAATACGCTTTTCGTATGTCTGTCTGTTTTACAAACTCTGTATCACAGGATTCAAAACATTGCTTCACAACACGCATATCAATCGTTGTTGAAACATTTCTTTGCCTCTTTCTGTTGGTGGATTTTTCTACAGTACTTTAAGTTTTATTAGGCCCACTCATTCTTGCGTAGTGTTGAACTAACATCTTAGTGAGAGGTAGTCGATTACCAAACAAGCCTGCCTTTAGACTTAAAGTAAATATTTCTCTAGCCACGAGAGTCTCAACCCTGACCTACAGAAAAGCTAATTCAGCCGACAATTACAAAGAAGCCTGGAGGCACTCCATTCGATTGCTTTGCTTGCTTAAATGGCATATTCACAAGTTAGATTACGGAATTTGTCTTTTCAGTGTGATGAAAACGTTGTTAAAAGCGATCAAATTTTGTGAAATTTAGCATGTTATATTTTTATTGTTAGTAGATGGATAGATAACTGGGTCAATCGAGAATGTTGAATTTTGTCACTTGCATTAATGATAGCATAACGAAAATTGAGAGTATTAACAGATATTAACCGATAAGAATGAGATAACTATAACCCTACCAGTTACTCCGACGTCATTTAGGCATACGGATACATCTGATTGACCGGATCGCAGAGACAACAACACTGGTAGAAAATAAGGATGAGTTCATAACCGGCCACGGTATAACACTTCCTGCGTGAAGCTCGTCCCATCAACCGATCCCCACCACTTATGTATCTATCTTGGTGGCTAGAACCAACTACCATACAAGAAGTTTCTTATCCTCATATCTGAGGTGACACCTGGCAAATGGGAATTGAAATGAAGAACAATTCTCAAAACAATTTATTGTTTCTTTTACTTTATTTGCTTCAGGTTTAAAAAAGATGAAAAGAAATTTTGCAAGCAATTTTTCAATCACTTTCTTTTCAGCTTAAATTTTGGATTCTTGCGTATATTCGATCCCAACACACTTTTTTTCCATAATTCTCTTATCTGTTGATATAAAATATTTTATATTTTGATTTCTTACCGATGAGCTTACGAGTAATAAATTTAGGTAACAATGGATCTCAATACTAAAATGCAAAAAATAATTAAATTTAAATGTATTCCCTTGTATTACATAATTTTACCTTGTGTTTATAACATAGATTTGTATGGAATTATTTTTAAACGAATAATGTATTCAAAAGTTTTTTTTTATCATTGTGTATATTAAGTATATATCCTCCATCGTACATATTGTCATTTATCATTAAAACGAAGGAAGATTATTAGGAATAACGAGTCAAAAGTCATCAGGGAAAATTTTGATTTTAATTTTTCTGGATGACCCGGGGCTCTGGTAGTTATACTCCTAAAAGCAAATTATTTACAAAGTAATAATAAAAATTATGACGGATATCCTTCAAGTGATTTTGAAGCGAGTCTTAGCAAACGGCATTGGGATATAATACTATTATCTATTCAAAGCTTAATAATTATAGAAAATACATTACATTGTCTGCATTATATTAAAATATGCAATAAAAATTACGATAAAAGTTTTGTTAAAATTTCAAAAAATATTTTTTAAAGCTTTATTTACGAAATAAATAAATAAAAATTCTAAAGACAATAAATACAAAAACTACTGAATTAAAATCTTCAAATATAGGATACTATTTAAATTATGACTTTTATTTATTACATAGTAGCAGTTGTATTTGCATGGTGTTCATAAAATTAAACAGAAAATAATACAAAAGATCCTTTTGGGGGGCAAATTTTTTTCTTCATTTACAACAAAATTAATTTTGCTATTATAAACTTGTATAACAAAAGATAGGATGGTGTAAAATGTAAACCTGCATAATAGATCTTTGTGATTATATTACAAACTTGAATTGGAACGTCTCAAAGAATCTATAGTTGTGTAAACCGTGTCTAAAAATGTTTTTTATCATTCCAGACATATAACAGGAAGGGATTATGCTCATTTAAATGTTAGCCTTCTGAATATATTTACTTGCAGTTGCTTTATGTAATCTTACAAAAAGACAGTATGCGGGTCAAAGTAATAAAATGTCTGGTTAAGTATTTATTATGCAAAAAATAGGGAAATACTCATTTCTTATTTAAATAAAAAAAAATTGCTAGATATTTTTTTATATTTTGAATTTTTTCTTCACTAAACAAATTATCATGGTTGTTACATTTTTTATAATTTACTAATAAGAAAATAGCAAATAAAAGAACAATTTTCTTATTGACTGATAAGAAAATTGCTAATAAAAGAGCAATTTTCTGTTTAAAGTCTTATAATCAAAATATTTTTTCATGTAATAGTTACACTGTTATAAAAGTTTTTATGCTAGAAATTGTTTTCACTTACATTAGTACGTGGTTTCTGAAACTTTTCCCAATTCCGATTTCCCCATGATTTCTCTTTTAAAACATTTCAATGACACCGTTTTGTGGTTAAAAGAGCGTTTTTAAAAGCTTAAATATGCTTGGATAAAAAAAAAAACGAATTATGCATACAAAAAATTTTAAAACAGACCATCTCTCATACTGCCGTAAAACATAAAAAAGTAAAGCAGTTATTGAAAAAAATAAAACTCCACCAATTATACTTAGAAATAATTTAGTATAAATAAAGAAATAATTTAGAATTAACTGTTTTTCATTTATATTACTCCATGTAATTTATTAGCTGGCGAGTTCATGAAATAGTCTTTAGAACAAGCTTTCATTCAATTCATTTTCGTATGATTTTGAGTATTTTTTTTTTTAGCTGTTGTTAAAAATATCAGAACAGTACTCCCCCAGAATCCATCCTAATGTGTCGGAAAGATTGAACGTATAAGGAAAAAACATGGTAGGCTTATCTCAATGTGAACACAGCAGCAACCGATGAATCATAGAAGCAGTTATTAGTAACTTGTCGAGTTAAAATAGAAGGCTGGTAGTTAATATACACGTTTCAAAAATTTATTAGAGAAAAAAGGATATAGACTGTCCACATTTTAACATAAATTCTATTATGCCTAACTTAAATGCATGAAACAGAAACAAAACGTTAAAGAAAATCCCTTGCCTAGTTATTAATGATTCAAATTGATTTTATCTTTAATTGATAAATGATTAGGTCATATATGAAAAGGTAACCCTAAGCTAAGAGTAAGTGTTTCGGTTTTGAAAAAGTCCTTAATAGGTGACTTAATAGATATTTTGCCTTTCCCATTTAATTACGATAAAAGAAAACCAGACCGAACAGTCACGAACTGGATACTCAAGAGTGTATTGTATTTATCGCTAATATCAGAATGCATCACAATTCTCAGATAATGCATTGCGATTCATAGCATTCCTAGATCTCAATTCTTCGATTTAAAGTTGAATTCAGCAGGAATAATTTTAAAATTGCATAGAATTAATAGTTATTTAAAGTAAATCTTAAACTTTTTTCTATGAGGCTATTTGCTGATGAATATTTTCACCAAACCTTGAAAAGTTTTCAGTGATTCATCCTCAGACAATAAAAATGATTTCCTAAATATATTATACATAATTACATTGTCTTTAAAAAGCTATTATACAACTAATCTCATCATATAATTTAATTGACTTATAAAAAATTTTAGAAGGATATTTATGATGCGTTCAGAAGAAATTTTTTGTTAGGTCGTTTTGAATAGATAGTGTTTATAAGGTCGAAGTCTGAAATAAATAAAAATGTTCCATCGCTGTATTATGATCTTTCTCTTAGTATTCTTCAAGAAATGTATCAACAAGTACAGTTTTCCTTGATTTTTTTCAAGCATTGCATAACTTTACAGAAGTATAAACATTGGTGTTGCAAAATGTTACTGTTCATGAAATCTTAAACTGTTTCTCACGACATTTCCTGTTTTAGAGGAACTTCTATAAATCTATTTCTTTTATAGATATAATTAACAAATAAATAGAGAATATTAGTATAGAAATATTAATAACTCGCGATCAATGAAATCCTTACCACAATAAAATAAAAAAGCCATTAAAACAAAATAAAACATAATACTGAAATTGCGCATTTTTTTTCTTCATGACAACGTTATTGTTTGATGAATTGCAAGCGATGAAATTCGAAATAAACAAAAAATAAGCTTAATGAGAAAGAAGGAATTTTTTTAAAAAAATTGCTGCGAACGATGTTATAGAAATTTAAATTATATAAAAAAAATAATTTTCATGATTCTTGATTTTATAATTTGGAGTTTTGCTAAATCATTGAAGAAATAAAATTTATCACAGCGAATCATCAAAATAAACAAATAAAACAAAACTCTGGGGAAAAAGACATTTTAATATTTCTTATTTTAAATAAGAGAAAAATATTTGAATAATGGTTTCAAAAAAATTATAAACTATTTTAGCATTAGAATTCTGAATGCAGAGGATTTCAATTTAAATTCCTAAAACATATTAAGAACTGTGACAGTTTATTCAAAAAAATGTAAAATTAAAATTTTTTATAAGAATGTGCAGAACAAATTATATTTTAATGACAAATGTTTTCTTTCTTTGGTAATACATTAATTTTTTTTTCGGATTGAAAATATGTGCTTAAATCCCCCAAAATAACAACAAAAATATTGAATAAAATTTTTTTTGCTTTCAATTTTAAAGTTAACCCTTAGAGACACAATTTTTATTATCTACCATTACTACCATTTTCATTTCAATTTCATTGCTACTTTTACTAATCAATACACTGTGTATATGTACGCATGCATACGTATACACATAAACACTTAATAAATATGAAAAAAATCATTAAAAATGTAGTTATGAGAAAATAGCTCTTTAATATTTGTTAATATTGTCTACTACTTTATAAAGCAAGACAAAAACCATGACTACTTTTGTGTTTTCTGCCCCTTTAAAAAAAAAAAGAAAAATTTTGCACTTGTGTTGTACGTCTAAATTGTCTGTCTTAGAATCTTATACCGATAACAGGAATATTAGTAAAGTGTCATTAACCTTATCAGTGGTTATATAGTTCTCTCGTATTATCATATTAACCAAGAAAACAAAACATTTTAGTTTTATCTGATAATGATTCAATATCGATTACTTGATTGACCCATAAACAGTGACCTTATTTAGAAACAAATGAATGAAAATAACGAAACCTGAATAACCGAATTGCACAAATCTGGGAAAATTAAGAGGTATTTACACGTCGATTCTAATGTCTAAAAAGAAAAAAAAAAATACGAGTATTCGAAAATGTTTCCACTTTCTTGCTTCGTCAACAAAAAGAAAAACTGAATGCATAAAAATCTGTTTTAAAAAGCAGATCAATAGAAATTTTTGTTATGAAACACAACACGTGAATATAGAGAAATAAAAAAAAAGTTTTGTTTGATTCATGAACTAATTGAGTTTTCCGCTTTTTTTCCCCATCGCACGCAAGCAATTAAATTTATAACATGAATAAGACAAAGGATACTGTTTCTTTTTGATGGGCCGAATGTTACGCCCCATTTACTATTTAAAAAACCCTTCCTTTAATGTTTAAAACATTTAATTAGCTAATAATTAGAATTGTATCAAACTCAACTATGTATTAAGGATATCTGAATAGCTTTTAGACATATAGGATGATTTTAATTGGTTCGACGTATTTACAGCTAGGAAACAGTTTTGAAATAGCATGCACTCAGTACAATAAATTGCGCGCATTTTTAAAATTTCTTTCTTTTAAATTTTTTGGAGTTTTTTTTATTAAAAATGTGAATGAAAACTTTAAATTTTTGAAAAAAAATAAATTAATAAGCATACTTGATTATGCCTAACCATCTGAAATACAGTTAGTAGACCAAAATTTTGTTTACTACAAACTTGAAAAAATTATGTATTATAATACCGGGTTTACAGAGGACCATTTATAAAACGGTAAGTAGGCAGCGCATGCGTAAAAAGGCTGAAATAAGCTAAGCTCAAAAAATAATTTTTCCTTATTGCGTATGCGTTTGTAGAATTTGGCAGTTCTTATGGTGCGAAAAAATGAATCATTGATTAATTTCGACATTTTTACTCTTTGCTCTTTCTGATGCGAAGTTTTTTTTTTTTTTTTCATTTTATTTGCCATTCCTTTTCTATAGTTTTCCAAATTAGGTACGCAGAGCTTTTTTATTTTATTTGTATAGATATCCATGATTTTAATACGATACGTAGGGGAAAACAAAAATTTAGGGACGCCAAGACGGCAGTCTGTAGCCAAACATGGAATGCCTGAACCTATCTTATAAAATTGTGGCAGACATAAATCAGTCCTTTCTACGCATGCGCTACCTATTTCCCGTCTTATAACTAACTGAGTAATCTCTGCATAATAATGACGAAACAAAAGAATAATGTCAAAAGGATAATTTTTCTCCATTTAAAAAATTGAATTCAAAACTTGCATTTATTTAAAAAAGAAATTAACAGAGCATTCAGTTTAGAAATAAAATGATTTACCTTTTATCTAATTAAATTCGTCACCCCGACTCTAAATAAAAAATTAACAATATTTAATAAATGTTATTAATCTTTTATTTTGAAATAATAAAAGATTTCATAATTTAGCATTGATAGCACATAAATCTTTTAATAAACTAGTGACCACTTAATCACAAATTTAAGTAAAATCTTTGTAAATACTTGTATATGTGAGAATACTGGAAATAAATATTACGGATTGAATATAAATAATTAATTCCTTTTTTTTAGTTTTTTTAATAAAATGAAGGCAGGTAATTTGACGAATTCATTAAATAAAACCATTGTTATAATAATAATTGCTAATTAGGATTTCGAGAATACGTCTTTTCACTTAATTATATGTACGTCAGACCTGTAAAGGTTACATAAAGGTATTTTATGGTTTATTGTTTTCAAAAATTGCCTGAACATTATATCTCTATAGGAGTTGACATTAGAAGTATTCTAATTAAAAGTAGTCCCAAATGTTATTCAAATTTTATTTGAAAAATGAGAAAAGCAGTGCTCCATAATCCTACTGAAATGATTTTTAGTTGTGAATCAATCATGTTTATTTACTTTTAGAAGTTGTTATTTACACCATTTCCTTGAGAACTCGGTTGGTGTTTCAGTTTTTGGTATTAAATAAGGTCGAGGCTACGTAGCAAAATAAATGTTTGCACTGCAGGTAGCTCCATTTAGACTATCGTCGGGTGCATCCAGGTCATCTGGAATGCTCGCCTCGTAACCCCAGGGGGCACGGAGTACCCCAATTTCAAGTGAAAGTACCCTATTTTTTCCCTATTACAGAGCGTTGAACCGATTAACGAGATATTCACAAATACGTTGCTTGTTCTGAACCGAAGAAACTAATATACTTTTTGGTTGATCGTCGAAGTTAAATTCGTTTTCAGAAAGTGAAAAAAAATTTGCTAGTGCTCGAATAAACAAAATAGTTGAAACTTTTTGATTAAACAAAGAAAAAAATATTTTTGGACACAATATTGTTAACTTATTCTACTGATCTTGAAGATTATATGTATCTTAGGGAATACTGAAATTTGTAGGAATTTTTAAAGTAGAAAAATCTTACAGACCTCAAATGAAATTTTTTATAAGTAAATTAACTAATGTTAACAACACTATTTAGAGGAGACATTTCGATATGATCATAAAACACTTTTATTGATAAAAATAAAATAAATAAAGAAGGCAGGCTTTTTCTGCAACTTTCAAAGTCAATTTTTCTTTTGTACTAAGCCTATTCGCTATATATGAAATGGCTGATTAAAATTTGTTATCAGTTTTATTGTAATGTACCAGAAATAAAAGTCAAGTACATTTCAAAGATTTTTATTTTGTTTATTTTACTAGAATACCGTTTTTTGGCAGTTTGTAGTACAAAGTTGTATGAAAACTCCTCAGAAATTTTTCTTGATATACGTTAGCCTTATAGAAGCATGAGTCTTTGGTGGAGCAGATAACTCTCTCTCAAATTTTCCACAACACCAGGGTGAGGTGGAAGCCTTGAGTTAAACGGTTTTATTCTCATGAGATTAACATACATCAGATTCACACATTCATGGAACTGAATATATTTGGTGGAACTAAATTTCGATATCTTCTAATATCGAAACCCAGATTTATAAATCTAGCATATATTCATTGTAATAAAGCTGAACTATCTCAATTAATGCATTGCATTTCGCAAGGGAATGAAATATCTTGAAATATCTTCAAAAATAAAAATTAAAAAATCCTTAAATGTAAAAAAGGTGTACATTCGTCTGTGAGCGAGCATGTCTGTTATTGATACTTAAGGCACTTGACAAGCCCACTGACTAAGTCTGCGTTTTAAGCCTTATTTTGTTCCGTAGCTTCTGAGGGTAAAGGCCCCTGAGCACCTTAAGACAGAAATCTAGCCCTTTTTACATGTGGGGAGAGGGAGTCTTTCACACATCTCGCAAACAGAACACAGGATAAAGAGCAACCAAGCTCAAACCGCGACATTCATATCACGGATAAGATGCACTACTCTATTCCAGAACACCGATCTATGATATGCAAACAAATATATCGTATTTACAATCATGAAATTACTATCTGCATTACTGCCTATCTAAATCTATTCTACTTAAAGTCATGGTATGTAAATAATAATAACCAAGGCATAATGCACTTCGAAGTTCAAATTTAAAAACTTCATGAGAAAAATGTTGCGTAATATTTTGTTTTGCTTCGTATGCTTTTTCTCACTCATAGTTTTACCATAGCACTGTTTCTAATGATGTTAGAAAAAAAAAGTCAGTACTCCATAGAATGATCGTTCTAAAGACAATTATTTTGTACATCTGACATAATTTACTAAATTTTGGGAGATTTATAAAATAGTCAACCCTTTCTGAAAAAGTTAAAACTAAAATTCCAACATCCGATTTTCTAATTCTATCGACTTTTTTTCAAATTTATTGAGATTTATCTATTTAGATATTTCTATTAAAATTTAAAACAAGAACGATCAAAATATCCTTTTTCGGTGACTTTTAATTTTATGAATTCATAGATTTTCTTTACTGATTAACGAGTTTAAATTTTGATATTCAAAACTATACAGATCTGAACCAGTGCTAAAATGCTATTTTTAGTAAGGACAATTTTAGCGGTGGTTTATAAAACGTTGCGAAATTCCTACAAAATATAAAGCATTCTTTATCTGAAACTCACTTTTTCCTCCCTAAAAATGTGTAGCTCACAACATTTAGTTTTTATTTTAAGGTTGTGAGCTAGACTCTAAGCTACCAAATTACCGACAATAACTAACTGGCCACAATTTCCAAGAAATAACTTGAAGAATCGAGAACAAAGCGGTCGGTTTATGGTTTATTTTTAATCCTGCATTGTTCACCCCCCAACTAAAAGAATCTCTAAAAGCACAGTGATGCAAGAACGTTTCTCTACCTGATCAGTTTTTGTGATACTAGCCGCTGGCAACCCCGACTGCACCGATAATTCCCGTTGCGTGCCTTTATTAGGTCATCGAGCTAGTTAAAAGAGCTTTTTTTATTACATCCGTCACTAACTGCGGAAGAAACGGAAAGTACCGACTTGAGTCTTACGCAATGGGGAAACCGCCATACAAACCTTTTCAACATTTTGCGGTTCTAAGACGGGAATGTACTGTGATTAATTTGTGACCTGAGGAAAGAGAATGTTCTGAGGGTAATTTTTGCTCATCAAATTCCAGAAGGTTGAGGATGGCTACGACATTGCATTTTTTATATATCACCTTTTGAATGTTTTTTTTTTCCTTTACTCTCTTTCAAAATCCTTTGTGAAAGATGAAAGTTCATAAGTTAAAATTAAGGCAAATAACAAAAAATGATTAAGAAATATTGCGGGAGTGTCTTCCAGAAATTTTACCGCATACTTTCAAAAAATATACCGGGGTATTATTAACCGTGTGCTCCTGGCAAAACATTTACGAGATCTTATTAGAGAGCGATTATTGGCAATTTTTGACGATTAATCGCTGGGATGAGATTATGCACAATACAAAATACATTAGAACCAGGAAAGTGAAGGTGCAGTTTGGATACCTTCGACAAAGATGCAGAATTACAATAGTAATTCCAACATCATATCGCAGATTTCGTTAATTTAAATTTTTGCATAAATAAGTAATCGCGTTTACATGCTTGTGAAAGTACAGATCGACAAACAGTCGACTCGCGATTGGATTTGGCCCGAAATTTGACATTACAGATGTTAACACTGCATATCGAATTTTATCTATCTCGCTTTCTCCGTTTTGTAATTATCATCTTAACTTATATACAAAATGTCAAACATACAAACGTCCTCCGATTAGATTTTACTTAAAATTTGATATAGATTAAAAATTTAGTGTAAAATCAGTATACCATATTTGTAAAAGCACAAATCGATTGATGATTTACAAATTTGTTTCCAATTCATGTATATTTCTACTGAAAGATAATAAATTTGTGTATCAAATTTAACCTTCTCCGTTTTGTAATTATTTTATCAAATTGTATTCGGATATACTTAAAAACTGACTTCTAAATGGATTCGGTTCAAAATTTGGTAGAAATCAATAAATTTAGAATAAAGGCAACATGCCAAATTTAATTCGTCTAGCTCACAGCCTTTTGAGTTTCATGTTCACAGACAAACAGATTTAATTCCAAAAATATAATACTTGAACTCACCTATTCTATAACATTTAGATACATCAAAATAATACTGTTCGAATTTTTTGATGACTACAATATTTCTTGTCTGTATAGTTTCTTGATAAAATACAAATATTTAAAGTTAAGTAGAAACTCTATAACTAAAATACTATAGTATGATAAAGCTTCATTGATCTGTCTTTATTTTATTTTAAAAGTTCTTTTTTAAACACTGTTAGTGCGCAATGAAAATCAAAATATCCAACAAAAAAAATTTGTAGTTTGGATTTAAAGGAAATCAAAATTTAGGAATAAACATGCAATCTGTAATAAGCATCTTTTTGAATAAAGAAATTTAGAAAGAATAGGCTCCGTATAAATAAAAAAAAGCAAAAATTTTCATATAACAAGACCATAATATGTATTTACAAACCTTTGTATTTCTTCTTAAGATGCATTAGTGTTTTTTTTTTTTTAAATTTCAGAAGTATGCTTGTCTCACTTTTTCCTTCTCGAAGAATATAGCGTATTTATTTGCATTTTAAAAGCTAAAACGGCTCTAGTTCAAATACGTTATTAAGGATGTTTTTAAGAGTATTTTAAGAAATAATGAGATCATTTGAAGCTAATGATGTAATAATTACGAATCTTTTTTTGAATGGCTTATCACAATGATTATATTTAATGATTCCTGTTATCAGAAGTAAGGTCAACCAAAAGGGCTAGATGAGATATTTCAATAGAAAACATTTTTAGCATGTAATTAGCCAAGCATTAAAACATGCTGATGTGAAAGATGTTCCTGTTTGGATCTTAATTTCAAATTTCAACTTTTTCTTTCATGTTTCTTCTGTAAACAAGCAGTGAACCATGCGAAATAATAAAATAAAAATGAATATCTTGTTTTATTTCCTTACTTCAAATTATCAAAAAAATCATCATGGAGTTTTACCGTCAGTTTTGTATCTAGTTGTATGATAGATAATACATTTGAAATGAAATATATTCCCTTCAAATGATGCAGGTGATTATTTTTTCAGAAAACTCTGGTCTTTAATTGATGCGAACTTATTCATGGACCAAAATTTATATTCAAAATGGCAATTCTGGCAACAGAAGCGAGTTATTATTTTCTTTACTTTTCTGAATACTAACTTAACTTCCCAACAACTGATTTTGTAAATAATTTTTTTAAAAATACGGAAATCTATACACAACAAGATTGGAAATGCAAACTTTTTCCTTTCGTTTATTGATTTATATTTTTATTATATTTTAGAAAGTAACTACAATATACAAATGATGGCCTGCATCTCATTAAAAAAGCCCAACACAAGAACGATGTTTAATATAGAATAATCCTTTTATTTAGTAAATTGTAAAGATTAAGGTGCCAATTTCACAAGTCCATGTCCTTGGTTCGATTCTTATTCAAAATCAAAAATTTCTTTGAGGCCTGAGAATGGTCAATATCCTTGTCGATCGAAAATATGATCTCTTATACATCCGTTGAGTGCCTATTTGGTCTTTAGGGCTGTCACATTATGACGGCAACTCATGGAGATGCCGTTCACCAAAAACATGATAAGTGAGCCGTTGGTAAGGTTATCAATCAATAAATAATTGCCATGTCAGCGGAAGGCTCTAGTCTTTCTGAAACTCAAATGTTGAAATTGGAGGGAACGGCTTTCCCAAACTTTCCACATACTCTCTAATAAATCATGTCATGCCAAAGAATATCTTACATGACACTGACTTACAATAGTTATGAAATATTTACTTTTGGCATCAGTTTAGTATTTTTACTGGATATTTAGCTCCATCTTTGACTATTTTTTGGCGTTTAACAGCTTACATGTGGTTAATAGCATCCGAAAACCCATTTATACTATAGACACGTTTTTCTTAACAGTCTGATACAAAGATTTGACAAAAAAAAATGCTCTAGTAGTCACAAAATCCCAGATCAAATTAGATATATTTAAGTCATTGCGTTCTTGAATTATCTCGTTAACATGTTTCTCAAAATGCAGACCAAAGACAATCAACCTTTTGGATTTGGCTCAAAATTTGACAGGTGTCTATCTACATTACCGATGCTAAATCTGTGTACCGAAACTTTTTCATTTTTCTCTCCATTTTGTAAGTTATTGTGTCAACATATATTCGGGTAGCCAGATTTTCTCTGATCCGATTTTACTCAAAATTTGTTAGAAATCTGTAAATTTGGTTTGAAGATCGTATACCAAATTTCAACAGTCATCTCAAAGCGTTTTTGAGTTATATTTGTCAGATAGACGGACATATCCCAAAAGTGTGTTTTTAGAACTCAAGGAGTCTAAAATGAGGAAATTTTTCAAAATGTCGAGTTCGAATTTTTTTATTACTATACTTTCTCTAGACTGCTCATACGTTAACATAAAAGTAAGTTCCATTTTCAAAAATGCCATTTTTCATGGTTTAAAAATTCATAAGTGTTTTGGAAACATGAAAATAAGTAATTTTTTCTCGACTTTAAAAAGCAATCAAAGTTTTATGCTTGGGCTGTTATTGTGATTTCAAAATCTTCACTAGGGAGAATAATTACTTCACGTACCCTAATTTTTTAAAAATGAAAGATTCCCTGTATACCTTTTTAGAAAAGGAAAGCGGACGATATCATGACAAGACTTAAAACTCTCACTTTGAGTACTACTTCCTTATATAATTTTTAAAAACAGGACATAGTTCATTTAAAAACCTTGCTTCCTTAACGAATTCATTATGAGGTCAGCTTTTTCCAGGGGCCTGCAATTTTTCAGGTTATGAACGAAGGCTTATAGGTGAACATTTTAGAAAAGCACGGCTTTCCTTCTATAACCGGTATTATGGGCTAGATTAGATTGTACTGTGCCTCCTTTTATGTACATTTTCATTATCTCTCATGAAAAAAAAAATCATTTTATGTTTGTCAAGCAACGATGTCATAGATTGCCTCTTTTTATTATCTCGCAAAAAAATTCATTTTAAGCTTGTCAAACTCTTGCCCCTTATGTCGCATGTGACCTATAATTAGTATATTTATAGATGATAATATATGAAGATTCACTAAAATTATGAGTTCCAAACTTAATTTACTGTCCCATTTTGTTAATTTTAATCCTTTATAAGTAAAATAATATTCTCTCAAAAGTATGAAAATCCAGTCGGAGTAGTTACCCTGAAACCTACTTACATTCTCTCTAATTAAGAATTTATCGCGATCGTATACATAAAAATTGTAGATTTTTAGCAAGGTCAAGAATACTTAATTTTCATTTTTAGAGATCAGCATACGAGAATTTTGTGCTTCATAGTATGAAAAAGACAGATGATTATACACTTCAGATGTTTTTATGCTTGATCGACTGAATTCAAAATTTGCACAAAACTGCAATTTTTTAAGCGAGATTACATACCAAATTTCATTTACCTAAGTTATTGCATTTTCGTTTTATCTCGATTATAGGTATTCAAATATAAAGACCGATATACTTTCAAACTTTGACGAACTTAGTTGAAAGATTAGCTTCGTAATAATGATTTTAATTTCAATTAAATATTTATTTCTACCATTTTAATACATTTTTGAGTATATTTTATGTAATATTTTTAATTATTTTATTTAATGTATTTATGTTTATATTATGATGATTTGAAATAATTTTTTGTGAGCACATTCTCACTACTATAATTATGAGTATTTTTTTATCAATAATAAAAGCAATAAATCAATCCTAGCATGAGTTTTCGAATCCCTTTTTTAATTTTTATTTATTTATTTTCATTTCTACATGCATTATCTCTGAGCAAACAAAAAACGAACGTTCATACTCTGTGAAGATTTTATCTGCTTCACATCCACACGGCTTTATTCGGCCGAGAAAAATGATTGACAAACTAGCTCATTTTCTTTAACGTGTGACAGACGATGGATAAGCAATTTATCTTTGGAACAGCAGGGTATTTCAACAAATATAATCGGGAAAATAGCATGATGTTTTCAAAGGATTGTCAAATGCGTATCAATCTAAATAAACATATTGGTTACCATGGTACTTTATTGTTTTTAAAAGGTAATGGTTTATTTCAATTCTTTTATTTACTTTAAGATTAATTATGAATTTACCTCAGTTAATAGAAATGAAAGCAATTCATATTAAGACATTAATAAAATCAACAAATCTATATTTAAGAAAGATGAAAAACGTTGATGAAAATTTTGTCTTGTAGACATAAAAAAAATCCTCGTGATACAAGAAAAACTTTATTTTTTAACACAAGTAATAATAATAACAAATTATTTACAGACAAAGTATTAAAAAAACATTAAACTGAAGTAAGAATATTTTTAAAGAGCAATACAAGGCTCTAAACGATTTTTTTATGCGTGATTAAAATTGTTATACCTTTGGCTGAGATATTGCCAGCTAGGAAATAGAAATTTCCCTTTGGATTATAAAAAATAAAAAATAAATTAAAGAATGACAAAAAATAATTAATGCAGTTTCTTGGGTCCAAACAAGACGAGATTTAAGATTTATAGATTATCGCACATTTATATTTTTTATGTTTCTGTTTTCTCTGCAGGCTCATAAAATCTTAAGCCTTTTAACACTGCAGACTTTAATTCCAAATTATATTCGTTTCTTGGATGACTGAACACTGTTCCGATTTTACTAATACAATTATTTTGATCTTCCAACCATGAAGAGTGTCACTTTAGAGAAGTTTATGAGAATACGCGTGCTAAAAAGTCTATTTAATTCTCTTCTTGGTTTTTCAAATTCTGTTAATGTACGATAAAAGTGGATAATTTAGTGTGTTATAGGTTTTTTTTGGTTTATTTGTGACATTGACAAGGTGAGCTTTGATTCGCAATGCCTCTATAATCATTTAGATTGCATAATATATTTTGTTTAAAAAAACTATCAAAATCTCTTATTTCCCAATTTTTAAATAATTTTTCTGAACTCGATTCAATTCAAACTTATCTTTTATGGTGATTTGTAACGAAATGCTTTCACATATTTAAGTGTTTAATAGCTATGCTATTAATTGTTTTAATACTAAAAATAAAACAATATTAAATTGTTCAACTCATTTGTGAAATTAATCTCAAACCTCACGATATAACGTCTATCTCTAATATTTATAAACTATACAGCGATTATCAATTACCCTAAGCTGAGTAATGACATTCATAAATTATCTGGCTATTACAATTGTCGTATGTGGATTATTCTATTTATGATTGCACGCAAATTAAGTAATAATGCATGAAATAATGTTCTATATATTCAAAATAATAAAGAAATAGGAAGAACAAGCCCCCAGTCTTAAACAATGGCCGGATATCACTAATTTTTATTTCATATGAATGCTTATCACCTTTAAATATATCATCAATCGTCTCAGACCAATCGTATCCTTTTCGGTTTCAAGAGAAATCATGGAAACATTACTTCATTGCACATTTTGTCTCATTACACAACAGAAATAGCTGGTGAATCTCTCAGCTTCAACCAACTCAGTAATTTATCCATTTTTTAAAATTTGGAATCTAGTGACGCTACGCTTATGTTAGAATCAGAATCAATGGTCATTTACAATTTTCTGTCCTATATTTTCGAGAAATAAAACTTAGCACAATTTTTTTGCCACACCGATTTAACAGACTTTAATGGTCTAAAATTTTTACTCGCCAATTTATTTCATGATTTCGTGTGAATAGTTAACCATTCAGAATGTTCTTTTATTATATAAATATGATTAAAAATAATATTTTCGTTTGGAGTGATAAGAAGTAATTTATAACATTTGATTGTTATTGCTAGTTAAATATTATTTATATTTATTGCTGGCAGTGTTATAAAAGTGAAGCACATAAATAATTAGCCCGTTGTAGAAAGTCAATCAATGATCGAAAGTCACAAATACTAAGAAATATCTATATTAATAAAGGCGAGTTGTCGAAGGCGGTCAGCATATGTTTAAACCCGAAATTCACAAACTCATCAAATCCTTTAAGATTAAAAAAAATAAGGAAAGTCTGTTTCTACAATCAATTTACAGTTGGTTTGCGTTCACGAACTATGATAGCGAACGAGTTGTACATTCTTAACAGCTAGTATTCAGCAATTGCGGCACGTATTTCCTAGGATGACACAGTTTCTTTTGAAATTGGTCTGAAGCGGATTTTCCCTTTTAAAACCGTTGAAATAAGAGACCACTGTGAAGCCATAGCCTAATTTTGAGATTATATTATTTTGCTTTTATTTCTGAAAAGCGTTGAAAGCATAGGCGTGGCATGTCAAACTTTGGAAGAAATCTCAGAGACGCTAAGTTGATAAAAAAGTTTAATTCTGGTGTTAACAAAAACAGAGAATGGGAAATTGTTGTAAGTTTTGCCAATTTGAAGAAAAGTGCTCTATTAATAGATGGAAAAATGTTTTTCAGTTTAAACGATTTTAATTTTCTTTTGACTTTCAGAACTTTTACTTATATTGAGGAAGAAATAATAGTGATTTACCAGATGACATTCGAGTGCGACGAAAATCTATTAAATTCGAATTGACTGAAACCAATCATTAAATAGTTTTTAAAGGAGAAGCAAAAACAGCCAACCAAATAGTTAACAGAAAAGTTGAAGCTGAATGCCTTTTTTATGACATGAATAATTATGAATCATTTAATACTTTAATACCTATGGATTTAATACTTGAGTAATTCAATTCTTTCCTTTAAAAAATTGTACATCATATGAAATAGCTTCTGTATTATTTTTTCTATTAAAGTTACTTCTTTCAAGTTGATTGTTACATTGTATACATTATAATTTTGGCAATGCAAGAGTTTGACTTTCCTTAAAAACCGGCATTTTTAATAGGGCAAATAGTAAGCATTAAAAATAATTACACGCAGACAGCGACGAATTTAGATATTTGTATGTCATCTTTAAACAAATCTGTTCATAAAATATAAAACTATATCACTTATTTATGTTCAAATTCACGTTCTTATATATCAAGAATGAAATGTATATTTTCTTGTATATAATTACCATCTAAAAATCAGTAAAAGCCCATTTTAAATAATAAATAAATAAATGATAAATTGTCATTCTAAACAAGTCTGGCTTAGCAGATGTTTGCCACAGAGCAAAAAGGAATCCGAAACATTCATTAGCATAAATAAATCAACCAAACTGCGACACCTGGTTTTTAATATCCATTTCAAAAATATGATCACAAAAAGTAGAAATAAGTTGCAAAATAAAAAATAACTCTGAAAACCGCAAGTCGCTTCTGTTTTATTTCCTCCCACATCGAGGTTAAAAACTAAACTTGTAGACGCATATTCATCACTTTAAGCAATACACGCTTCTCATGGCGCACCCCTGCAGTTACAGAAATCCAAGTTCTTGCGCATCAACATCGAAGACCGCACGATGCCAACAGGAACAAGTAAATTGAAAAAATAAAAACAAAAAAATTTCTTTGAAGAGGCTGTTTTCCTCCTTGACCCAGACCCGGTAAATGGGATACCTTACTTGAAGCTCGCTACCGACAAGAGTTGAGTTAAAGAAAAAGTATCACTTTCCTCAAGAGGCTTTGCTTTCCCTTCGCTGTGTATTTTGGTAACTTGGCTAATTTATACAATGAGGCAATTATTCGAGTTCTTTCGTGTGCAGGCGTGTTTACAACTTATTCTAAAAATAGGATTGTTTTTGATTTAATGGAATAGGTTGTAAGCGATTATTTGTTCCTTCATTAGGCTAGAATATTAAAAATGTCAATAACAAAGAAGAAAGGTGATAAGTAGGATTTTTGAATTGTGAAAATGCATTTTTCTTATGCTTTTTACTTTCAAGGAATATTTATGTAAAACTGTAAAGTGCAAAAAATATATTACCAAATATATATTCATTTTTGAGGGTGGATTAAAAATTAAAATTATTTTTTCAATCAAATTTACTAATTTGTTTAATTTATTTTCAGCATTTTAATAATTTAAATAAGCTAGAGATGGTAACATATTGTTAGTATGAATTATCAATCCACAAGGTTATACATCAAACCTTTCATATTTGTTGTCTGCATTCTCTTTTAAATATTTTTGCATTTTAAATTTAATTTTTCTTTACTTTAGTTCATTTTTACTTGAATTTTTTTCCCTTTCAGAAACCATTTCCAAAACTAAACTCGTTTCCGAATTATTAAAATTCAGATAAATTCTTGCTGTTTGATAAATACAAACACTTACACTACTTTAAAGAGTCAATATTACCTAATTAAATGATAACCAATTAGAAAAGAATCTTGTGAAATGATTGCAATATGTAGCTAACAAAATGCAGTCAATACACGTGACATCACAATCACATGACAAACATAACTGCACAAAACATTTAATATCTAAACACACAATGTGATATTTTACTATCACTTTCTTTTTTTTAATTGTAAGGGCTGCACTGCATCCTAAAATTAAATTTAAATTGTTAGCCTGTTGAATGACAAGTGACTAGAACTGACTTCAGTGTAACATTCCAAGGCCTGATAAACATTTTATGATCCTTTGACTTCCTCCAACCTTACCAAAATTTTTAAAATCAGATATTTTTTTATTTATTGTAATTCAATCTCTATATAAGCAATTAGTTTTTAACTTATAAATATTATGACAAATTGAAGTCATAATCGACTACTCGGACACTCTACTTTGAAGCCCACGGTAGAATCTAAATCCCCAAAATGTCACGAATATACTAAAGGTAAATATGGAATCCCAAGGATCGTAACTGACCACTGTACAACCCCTTCCATAGAAGGCATGCTCAGACATTGGTAAGGTATGACTAACCTCACACCATTATTGTACCCAAACTGCAGAAGCACGAATTATGGTTAAGTTTCAAGGACCATCTTTAGACACGATACAATTCCTCTCAGAAGAGACATGGCCTGTTATTGGTAGAGAGTAACAAGCCACAAAACCAAATCATTTCTGTACCCACCAGGGCATCGAAAACTAATCACCATGCAATAAGTTTCTCGTAAAGGGATTTTACTTAGTATGATAAATGTATACACTTTCTTAAAACAATCTAAATAGTTTAATATAAAGTTTTTAAGAGCTTCTGATTTGTAACTATCCGTACATCCTGAAAACGATTGCTCCACCAATTTATGGACGATTTTAAAAATATGGAAAAAAATATTAGGAATAATATTGAATCAAATGATTCTTGTTTAAATAAAATGAATGCACAAAATTAAATACCGCAAGAAAAAAAAAAACTCGAAGCATCGCTCCTTCTTTTTCCGAAAGATACAGTAGGTTTTTGACTAATAATGCACAACAATCCTTTCTGATGTACAGTCCCATGTAAAATATTCAGCCCTTTATATATGAATTCAGTTAACTATGAATAAGAATTCCTCTACAGAAGATAACCAGAAATTTTCATCAGTTTTTGAATGCTGATCCAATTTCAGCATTTTTCAATAATAATGATCTTTTCTACTTGAGAAACTGAAATAGAGAAACGTAAATTATTGCATAACGACGGAACACTATCTAAAACGGTTCGGCACGAATGATTTAGAGGTCTAGTTTATATATTAGAGCTTGGTAAATGCTAATATGCTTGAATGCGCTTCTCATCAATTCACTAGGCAACGAGAGCAATAGGAAAACTTTCATTTGTTTATTTCAATAAGTTTATGATTTCGTTTTGTCTAATCGTTTGACGCCATGATGACGAAATAAGTTTGGGAGTTGAACCGGATCCGTTTCATACGGTGAAGAATGACATCTATGTGATGATATCTCAGATTGAAATTAAAGAATTCTTATCTAATTAATTCGTAGATGATTGTATATTCGATCGAATATGATATAAAAAATTAACTCGACATGGAAATTGTTCTGAATTCAATTAATTTAAATATGCCATTTATTATTAAATAAGAAAATAAAATAGGAATGGAGTTCATACATGTTAATCATATAAACGCGAAACACTTCATAACGATATTTCTTGAATCCATTGTTCAGACTGCCAGAGATAAGCCAAATTTAACTTTGCAGTTCTTCTCTAATTATTCGTATACTAGTTAAAATTTGATCAATATATACGATTGTTTTTCGTACATCTCTATTAGGAAGATTATCTATTGAAATGGCTCTCAAGACAAGAAAAATTCCTGAATTTTTCACCGAATCTTGGTTCCTAGAATTCTAAACCATCCTTTCTATCAAAAGTTTATATATGTGAATGCATATAACGTTTTGTCCGAGTTGTAAAAAGGATAACTAGAGTAATTTTGTTTGGATTTTAAATGGCTTGGAATACATTGTTGGAAATGTAAAAATCTTGGACGGATTCATAAATGTCCCATATAGTTCAAAGAAGCTGGAAGTGGTGGTTGAAATTTTCATTTCGTAATAACTTTATTATATAGAATAAATCAAATTATCAAATTAGTGCCTCATTAAGACGAACCTCTTTTGGGTTTATAGTTTTTCGATAACTGCAATCAATATCTAAGATGTTAGGGCCTAAAATGTCATTTTCAAACTCGAATTTTGACTGTGTCTAACATTGTAAAAAGTAATATTGTATAAAAATAATATTTTATCCCATTTAATACATAACAATAAGCCACTAATGTATTCTTTTTTTCAAATTTCGGTGCAGTATCTATTACGTGAACCAATATATAGACTTTTAATATGACATTTCTAAAAAAAATATCTGTTGAATAAGCGGGAAATATTTAAGCGACCTAAAAGTTTTGATGTTTAAATTCTCTCACTCTAACATTCTCTATTCATAAAAAGTTAATTAAACATCAATTTATTAATTGAACTAAATAACATTACTCCAACCTATCGCAGCAAACAAAGAGCGCGAGCTTCCTGGTGATGTTTACATCCATGTTACACGAATGGCATTCCCTAAAGCGAATCAGCAAATGATGCCCTTCTCTGAAAGGTAACATAAAAAGTGCAACATCCCACGAAAGATCAAAAACCTACAGGTGAAAAGATCTCTATATCTTGAAAAGAAAAAAATTGTTATTTCCTGTTTCTTAAAACGATATTAAAAGAGTGAAAAATTGGGTCGAAGAACACTTTCGCCTCCGGTACTCGTTAGCACTGAACTGAGTTCGAAGAAGCAATTTCGAATGACTTATTCACCGTCCATTCCATCAGTCAGATTAAACGCATTCTATTGTTATTCTTGAAAGCCAACGTTGTTTATGATCTATCTGTTCGAAAATGCATTTTGAAATGCCCGTCGGCACGCATATCAACCTATTTACACTAAAGGATAAAAACAAATACATGCACACGTGTGAAAAGAGGTCTTTATTTAAAACTTGATTGAGTAAAGAATGAAAAAAATGTAAAAGTACAGTAAATACCTAAGTATTAACGCTTAAAAGCTTATAGGGTTCTGTGGATTCGAGTATTAATGATTATCCACTTGCACTCCTTCTTTAACTTTTTCATACCCATAACTGTAATTTGTATCAAAGATATAAAAGCTAATATTGACAATAACTACAGTCCATCATGTCTATATGAAATAAAAGTCTTTGTTTTAGCTTTTAAAGAGGATCGCCTTACCTGTTATCACATCCACCACAAACTCTTTCACATTGGGTTATGCATATATCTTTTTGCTTTAATTCATATCCGATTTTGCATTTTAATTTCCATAAATTTTTTTATTCAATACTTGGGATTAAGAGATTCGAGATTCTAATCTAAACCCTTGTAATATTTTAGACTCTCTATTAGTTTGTCTTTTCATTACATTAAAGTTTTCTTAGCTCAATTATACAAAACATAAGCATGAAAACACAAAAAGCTATTTAATATCTCTGCAATATGCGTGTATGTAAAGGCAGTAATTATAATAACCTTGCTTTTTAAGTTTGTCTATAGGGTGCCTTTCCTGAAAAACATGATTTTACGAAAAGAAAAATCTTTTTTTATTGCTAACAATTAGACTATTTTTCTATCTGCTTTCAAGAGGACTATGTCATGTAGTGCCATCTCTGATCCTATTTCATCATTCTAAAACTGAGTGTTAGTTCAAAAATATAAGCAATGGTAGATAAACTATAAAATGAATACTATAATATTGCAGATTGTTTGAATAACATTTTTAAGTACATTCATGAATTTTCAATTTAAATTACCATTTCATACGTAGGTAAGATTGAAAAATATTCATATGTAATCCTATGTGATTTGTATCTAAATATTTTCTTCAAAAAAAAAAAATAAGATTTTACAAAAAGGAAAGAAGAAGAAGAAGAAATCTTGAACGAAGACCGGTCTTCCAAATTTTAATAATAATAATTGACTCAAAATTAATATAAATATTAATTTTGAGTTAACCTTATTATTAACCTTATTATTGAGTTAACCTTATTAACATTAAAACCTTATAAGTGAAATTATTTCATTAACTAGCTGCTCCAGTTATACTAAATAGATTTCTACAAAATTAAAATAGCTAATATCAAGTAAGTCTCAAAATATAATCTATATAATTTGACAAATGAATTTTAATTACAAATGGAAACTTGAAACAAACGTTCTATCTACATTCAGAAAAAACCATAAACAAAAGTTATTTCCTTTCTTTAAAAATAAACATAAATACCGCAGCTAGGTAAACAAACTCTGACCATCATGAAAACACAGCTCACGTTTTGGCCGTGATTGGTATCTTAATAGAGGAGGATAATTTTCTAGATCAGGAATCTATAAATAAGCAGTTGACCAGCGGGCTTGTGGGCAAAAAGTGAACGCGCTACATGTGTTAGAGATGTTGGTCATTTCGCACTCGGCTCACATCGCAAAGATGACAAGATAGTGGCAACAACGCCTTTCTTGCGGTTCTTTGTTCTGGCCAATTTGACGGCAGTAAGAGGATAAAACCGAGCATTCGTAATTTTGTCTATTCTATACGAAGGAAACGTTTCGCTTTCATAATATGAAGCCTTTTTCCCTTTCAAAATTATGCTATAAACCGGAAGACAGATCGTTTCCGCAATGTATATCATCCAGGTAAAATAAGATACAAATTTCTGAAATAATGATCTGAGAAAAGGAAAATTCAAGTTGGTTTCAAATTTACAGGATATAGTGCTCTTTGCTATGTGGATCTCATTTCAGTTCAATTCGATCTCAAAAAAATTATTTTTAATTTCTTCCCACGTATCTAAAATACTTTTTCGTCTATTTATCAATGTAGGTCTATAGTTTTACTTGCTAAATCCTTATCAGAGTAGATCTCTGACTTTGCTAGCAAAGTGATCAAGTGGTAATGAAGGAGAAAACGTTATTTTCAAAGAAATTGATTAATTCTTTGTTTGTTTGTTTAAGTAATAAAATTTCATTAACCAATATTTGGCTTTATGTATCAATATTATTAGTAAAATGAAATAAATATTTATGTGCTGGTTTTCTATAGGACTTAGAGTTGTCCAATTTTGCCGAAATGTAGTTTAGTGGTTAGATATATATATTTTAGAGAATTTTTTTGAAAGTTTTCTTTAAAAATTTGCACAATTTCTGTAATTTCCGAAAATATTATAAGGAAAAATAATTTTTAGACCATCTTAAAATTTTACAAATGATAATAACGAATATATTTAAACTGCCTGCAATTTTTTCTGAATTTTTAGCAATTTTAAACATATTTTTTGCATACTTTTTGAACGATACTTTCATATGTTGCAATGAAATTTAGACAGAGTTCACTGCTTTCAACAGATTTAATCATATTCATTGATTTTTGAAATTTAAAAACTGAAATTATGCTCTTTGGTTATAAAGTCTTTAGTGGCATATTTGGGTATTTTGCGACTGCAAGGAATGCAACTTTCTTCGCTTTCCTTTTAATTCTATAGTGAATTTAAGTTTTCACAATTCAATAAATTTTAATACATTAATGATTTATTTTAGATTAATCTCTTTGATTTCATTGATTTTTTCCAAAAATTTAATTATCTTTATCTATCATGATACCAGATTTAATCGACATTCACATTTGCATGCAATATGATTGTAATAAACGTTCCATGCTAATTATTATTCTAATAATAAAGTGAAAGTAATGAAACCTGATCGCTTGATAAAATGTTGATATTAATCAATTATGTTTTATAATCGATTTGATTCATATATATTACCAATTTATTTATTTGGGAACTAGGAAATTATTACCGATCAATCAGTGGCCCCCTTATAGGTTAGAAACCGTAGATAACTAGCTGCCTAGTCTGCCAAATCGGATATCTGCCATTGGTCATATGAATCTTGAATTATATTTTTAAAAGGTTTATTTTATTCTCTCTTATGGAGACAAGACGAAAACTTCAATCTACAGATTAAAAATCAATTTTGGGACTTTGAAGTACATGTGATGTTATATTTTCTAAGCGATGATTTAGTGATTTTCTTTTTGATCAGTATAATTACGAATGAATTTATTCTAGCAAAAAAACGATTTTAAAAGTATATGACTGGATTTATAACACAAGTCCATCTATTTTAAAATGTATATTATTTACAATCTCATGTGGAAAAACAAAAATATTTACATTTACAGGAACAAATATAAATTTATCATTGTTTCAATAAACGACATTTTACTATTACTTGAATTACATAAAAAATTTGTCATGAGCATACACAATATCTTCCTGTTATTCTAAATACTTAATTGCTTTTTGAATGCTTACTTCATCGTAGCAGGTAATTGTAGCATTTAAAATGCTATCTCTTATAATTAGGGCTAAGACATTAAATTACCGTTTCTAGATAAAAGCTTTTTTTTTAAGTAAATACTCGGTGATTCACAATTTAAGAATGAAATCCAAAAGAGTAAAACTAATTAATCGGTTACTACTGCATACTCACCAACGCTTTAAAAACTTATTTTATATGCTGGCGATTGATTTCACTTACAACTGATTTTATAAACACATCAAGTGGTCGTAATTGGTAATTCAGTATATTTAATTTAAGTTGAAAAATCAGAAAATACAAGATTTAGTAAGAAATAATCTGGGAGATATTTCAGATAAAATAACTTTAACTCATTAGGACCAAGATTCTGAATTTTAAAGAGAATCTTGATTCAGTAACAGAAACAATATAAAAGTGAAATGATTCTAAACCTTGGAAAGATGGGCAATTTTTGCAAAATGGAAGAGGATTTGACGTAATTCGAATCATTGCACTATAGTTTACAAAAAACTGGATTAATTTTCTTTGTTGTGTCCTCACCTTCTTGTTCCAATTTACAACCTTGTTTTAAAATTGCATTATATCTTCCTTAATTTTGTGCAATCTTTTATAAATTCTTCTGTTTACTTTGGAGCTGAGCATAAGCATAATTTTCAGTATTTATTTAATATAAGTTTCAGTGCCGACATCCTGGCCTAGGGTTAGAACGTCTTCCCAGTGATCTGGGAGTCCCAGATTTGAATCCTAGTTCGGACATGGTTGTTCTTCGCTCTATAATCTACCAGCGGGTGACCGAGCTCCGCTTGGAGAAAACAGGTATCGAAGCTAACTCGAAGATTTAAATTTTCAATAGTGATTTATCAAAACAATACATGCCATAAGAAAATTTGTGAAACCATTGGTGAAAAGATAACCGGTTAAAGTGCACCATTGTAAACTATTCTAAACAAAGTTTGAGTTTGGAAAGGGAACTATTCTATACAAAGGTAAAGTTTGAAAAGTCATAGGAAATAAAATGTAATTGATAACAAAAAATTATACAATTAAAGAAATGGTACAAAGTGAGCAGTGTAAAGATTGAAGTGTGTTGAAGTTCAATATTTTTGACAAATTTATTTAGAAAAACCAAACATATATACATACATAAGAAACATATTATAAACAATAGACAAAGAAAATTCAAGTGCTGCCATCTATAGCCATTATGGCGAACTAATAAAGTTTGAAAATATCCTATCTGTAACTCCGAACTGCTCGACCGTAGCACTTCAAAACCGGCGCCAATCGATTCCTCTTGGCCAAAAACCCCATACCCCCAAGTTTACCGGAGTTTATTAATTCTAGGGCGATTTTCGACTTGGCAACCATTCCTCGTATTACAGTATAGGATCTATGAGTGGTGTGAAAGAGCCAATCCCCCTGTAAAGAGGGGTTGTGCACATGAGTGTGTGAATATCTACATATGAGCTAGAAGGCAGATTTCCCTCGCATACTTAATAGTCTTTACCCTTAGAAGCTATTGCACCCTCTTTCCATTGTAACGCGAACACGACATCATCAGGTTTCGGTACTTAATAAAGCAGAAAAATATTTAAGTTCAAGCGGTATCATGGGAAGGATGAGAAGTATTCATTTTCCGAAGTTCGAAGGAAAAAAGCTCTTTGTATTGGATATATAAATAGGAATGCTTATTAAAATTCGTTCATTATTTTCTTCGTCAGCAATAAAAAAAAAATCGAATGAAATATTGTTAAAATGATTGATAAGCATGAATAAGAATAAATTGACAATCCACATATTCAACTTATAAAAATTTTTAACGTGTTACATTTCTCTCTTTCTCTCTCTCCCTCTTTGTATGTGCGTTGTCTCTATACAAACAAACCATTTAATTTACAGCAATCAAATTTGGTAATACACCTTTGAGGTGTTAATATGCACCTTAGAGCTATTTTTTTAAAGTTGTATTTAATTAAAAATTAAGTTGAACTTTGATATTTCCCCGCAGTAACTTCCGAACATTTTACTGTACAAAAATAAATTTTACACCCTTTCGGAATTTAAAAATTGTCCTTTTAATGGTACCAATTTAATAGTTTTGCAATTTAGGCAATTTTAATGAACAAATATTTTTTGTTAATTTCCAACAATAAATTGGATTATTGCCTTGAAATTCAATCTGTGTTTAATGTTTCTTCAAATATTTAATCGGTGGGGAGGGGTCCCCTTGCTGAAAACCAAATATGACTGATTCTGTTTAATATCTGTGTAGCTAACGAGACGGACAAAAAAGCAGTGTTACAATACCACAAAAGTTTAAAAAGTTTATAAATTGGGCTTTTAAGTTTTTAATAACTCTATGACTTCATGGGGCAGGTTTTCATTAGAAAGTTTCTCTTACATAATGAGCCGAACATATGTAAGAAAATTAAAATAATACAAGCTTAATGCCTAACAATTAGACGATATCATAGACATGATGTATATTTAAATGCTTTACCCGTTATGAAATATAAATTGCATTACTTGCTTACTAGTAAAAAATATAATCGGCAAAAGTAAAGTAGTCTAAAATAATACATTTCATTTTTTTTTCCATTTTTAAAAATCTTTCTCGAAAATTTCCATTATAAAAGATATCTGCGTTAATAATTAATCAAGCAATATGTACCTAATAATTTCCTCATTTAATCATTTCATTCTCATGAGCTTCACGCAAATTTATTAACATTAAATCATCCAGAAATGTGCACATTGTATGTGAGTAAGCAATTCTTCAAAATCTGTCAATTCATGGAATTCATTATTAAAATATGAATGCGATTGACATTCTTGTTATCTCTATTAACGCGAATAAATGTATAAATTACACTACTAGGCAACTGCGGTAATTTTTAACATCGCCTTACAGATTCTTTCTTTTTACAAGGATTCGTATTGAAATATACTAATTTAAACCTTTTGAAAACTGAGGCCTACTAGCTACAAAACATCGCTAAATAAATGTTACAAAATACCATAAAGTTAGACATCTAATTTAAAAAAAAAATTTTGGAATAAAGATTATTTATTTTGAGAAAATTATAGAAACGTAATTTTATTCAAAGTAGCTCATAAGAGAGGAAAAATTAAGAAAACAAATAAATATTTCACATTTGGTTTATCTTATATCAATTATAAAGTAAATCAAACATCTATACAGACTCAATCATAAAATTTTATGAAGCAAATACAGTAGATTCTGTTATTTTTCAATTCCCACTATTAGTTCACACTCTCCCTATATATATTTATATATATCTTGTTCAAATTTTCAATCGTTAATAAAATACTCTTTATTCATCCACTCAAGCTCAAATATATTTCTTTAAACGTGTAGTGGGTGATTCTTGATGTTAATACAGTTTTTTTCAAATATTAATTCATTAATTAACTTTAATTAATGAATATTAGCTTTATTTTCAATACTTTAAATAGAGTTTTAGCATCTTGTAATGAAAATTGAAACAAACAGGCAGTACAGGCAATAGGTAAAATGCAAGGATTTCATTATTTTTCACTTGAAGGTGAAGAATGTGAGTTCCATTCTTGCGATGAGAAATTATAGTTCACCATCAGCTTCATAAAGTAGAAACGAGAAAAGAGTAGAAAGCGAATAAATAGTAAGTAATAATAAATAATTGTGCAACGCTATATATATATATATATATAAAGGGAAAAAGTAATTCGCCTTCTATTTTACCACTTAATAATGTGATTCTGTCATATGTATAAACATATTCATATTTATTATAATTATTTAATAAAAAGTAACTAAAATAAAAAGTTTTTTGATGACTTAAATAGGATTTTTTATATAACTTGTTATATTTATGATATCCATAACCTTCTCGACTATAATTACGCAAAGCAAAATCCTTTGAAATTGCATCAAAGGAAAACTCCAAAAGATCGTCGAAGATTCCTGTATGTTGGTCAATCGAACGAAATTGCGAGTTTTTTCCCTGTCCGTGGGTTCATCTAAACAGGCTAGTTATTAAAAAAGACGCAGATGGGATAGAGAAACGAGATTACTGTCTTTTGTGTGGAGCGTTGAACCATGAGACCAGGCTTGCGTTTGCCCGAGGCATTTCCTCCAAGTTTCCATTTCATTTTTTTTCTTCCTTCAAGACCCGTCCCTTTCAAGAAATTAGCCTACATACGACCGGTGTTGAGTTTTTATGGACACGGAAATACCCTGTTTGAGTGCCCCTTTCCGTGAGATGGGGCTCCCAACAACACTCAAAACGACAACAAAGTATTTCTTCCGTTTGTGGGATTCGGTTGGTTATGCAGCGAGAGAAGAAAAGTGTCCACTTTTGCATCGATCATGCAATTATGGACTTGTCATTTAAACAAAGCGTCAAAAATGTTTTATTTTGCGTAGTCTAATTTATTTTAATCTCCACAGAGCCAGAAACAGTTTCGTTGTTTTATTGAATGCCCTTTATTACTGTAGAGGAGAAATTTCTTTTCTTGTGGCTGTCTGTCTTATGGTTATTTTATTGTTAGTTCATTTAGATCGAATTAACACTGGGCCAGTTATAAGACCGTCAGTAGGCAGAGCATGTGTTGAAAGAGATTGAATTATGTTTGCCGCAATTTCAAAGACAAAATCAGCCATCACATGCTTGATTAGAAATTGTAATTTTGATGTCCCAGAATTTTTCTTTTTTTCACTGTGTATTAAAATGATGGATATTTACACAAAGAAACATGGTAAAAATAAAAAGATCAAATGACCTAAATTTGAAAAAAATATAGAAAAAAAAGACAAATAATAATAATAATAACTTTTTATCATAAAGAATGAAAAATGATGGAATTAGTCAATGATAAAGGATTAGTCCTTTAATTTGACAACATGTTTTTTCAAAATATTTTTTTAATTTCTGTTATTTTCCCATGTCTTTATAGACATTAGGATCTCTGTAAAATAAATTTACCGTAATAGAAATATATTTTAAAGTTTTTGTGAGACATTTAAGCCGTATAGAATAAACCCACCAGATTTTATTTATTTGATTACGGACTTTGATTGTCGTTGTAACGGACTTAGCCAAATTAAGGGCTAATTTTTTCAAGCAAAAAAAAAAAAAAAACCTGCCAATTTCTACAAAGAAAGAAAAAAAGAAAAAAATCAATACAACAGCAAGCAGTTATCCCGGTAGGACAATTACTTACCATAGACCGAACAACATTGTTTTTAGCCTTTCTGCGTATGCACTGCCTACTGACCGTCTTTTAACTAGACGAGTGTAAACTAGATTTCGTCTCCTGTCTTATAATCATGTTTTTGGAATAGCATGCTCTACACATTTCGAAGATTTTTAATTCAAATAAAATTTTAAATGATGAGGGCAGCCACAATGTACTGTATAGCTCGAAAAAATTCTCAGATAATACTTTTATATTTATTTCATTCCTACTTTAAAATGTAATCTAATATCTTTGCTTTACCACTTATAATTTGTCATAAAATAGAAAATTAACAGTTTTTCTTTTTTTGTATCTTTGATTGTGATTGCTTAAAAAGTGTCTAAATTCTTCAACATCTGTTAGAAAAAGGCTAAAATCTCTTTTAATTGATAACTACATAGTTGTATTTGTAGCTTACAATTTTTTGTATTGTTCTTTTAGTTATTGTCTTATGATACTTCATTTTGAAGCATATTTTTTCGCTTCATGCATAGGGTTTTAGGAAGAAAATATTTGCCTCGTAGTGAGAGATTAGAATGAATTTCTCTAAGTCTTTGCAAATTTATTTATTTTTAATGGGCTCTTTTCAAAACGGTTTGAATCATATAAAATTGAAAGGCAAATTTTATTTCTTCATACTATCTTATAAGATTTCATTTGAAAAAAAAAAATCAACCACCCCCTCGCGTATTTAACTTTCTTGTTTACGAAGTACAGAGAAAGTATATAAATCGCCAAAAAATACAAATACGATGTACTTGGACGAATCTCCATGCTTTAGATCTCTGTGAATTTAAAAAACACAATTTTTGGGAAATGTCCATCTGTCTGTGAAAAAAATATTACAAAAATGCTTTGATCTAGATTGAAGAAATTTGATATATGATCAATATATCAACTTTGTATCAATATATCAAATATTGAGCAAAATCCGTTCTGAGGAAATCTAATCTGTCTTAGCTATTCAAATATAAGATAGCACAATAATTGAAAAGCGAAAACAGCTATGTGGATAAAATTCGATCAATAGAATTAACATCTATAATCTATGTAGCTTTTAAATTTTGAGAAAAATTCAACCGTTGGTTGTATATCTGTAGGTCTGCATCTTCAGAAACATGTAAACGCTATAATCCTAAGACACAAAAACTTTAATATATCACATTTGATACGTGATTTTGTGACAAAAGTGCTCTTTGTCTTAATTAGCCCGTGTGAAGTCCAAATTCGATTTCAGATACTATTAACACAAGCCGGGATTTAACTGCTAAAATTCTCTCCAAGGATTGCATGATGGATTCAATAAAATTTTAAAATTCAAGTCAAAAATTAATATTTCATAACTATACCAATGCCGTGCAAGGCATTCTTTGGCACGCCAAATTTATTATAGATTATGCCAGAAAATTTTGAGCTGGTCACTTCTTATTAAAATCTTGAAAATTGCTTAAATATATCAAATTTGGTATGTGATTTTGTATCTACAAGTGTCAAATTTTTATTCCAATCATTTCGAAAAAAATGTATATGAAACACAAATTAGTTACTCAGATACTATTAACTGCGTTCCAGAGCTTAATCGCCATATAACTCGCCAAGGATGGTATGATAGATTCAGTAAAAATGTTAAATTCAAGCCAAAAATTAATATTTTGCAACTATTACATTTCATTGCCATGCAAGATGTTCTTTAAGATAACGCTTTTATTATAAACTAGCCGCCTTTGGCGACCAGCTGGTTCGCCATGAGTAATGGGCTCTAAAATTTACAATTAAATCACATATTCATTAGCCTTGAAGTAACTCCGGGCATTGATTGGCCTGAAATAAATATTTTCTTTAAGATGATGGACGGAAAGTTCTAAAAGAACGCGTTTTCCTAATATTCTTTTATTTAATAAATCAGTCAGTTCTAATGATTGATTTAGAAGACTGATTGATGTAGCAACTTTTATTTCAAATATTAATAAAAAGTATTTTGTAAAATATGGCTCACAGAGCAAAGTATGAAGAAATCTAAAACTCATTATTCATAAATGCATTGTTTGACTCAAACTACGTAAAATGTAATTATTTACTTCATTTAGATCCAATTAATAGTATTAAACAATATGCATGCCTATTACTAATGATTTACAAAGTGGCCATTGGACCGGAATTTGAATGCATATCCTGTATAAATAAAGATAATTTATTGAATTAATGATTTAAATATTGCAAACGATCATAGAATCCTTTACCTTGCATTTTTTTAAAAAAAATATCACATTTTATATTTATTTTATTTTATTCAGTCACGCGCTAAAAGTTGTATTTCTTAACTTTTAATTTGCAATGATAGTTTTTTTTAATTTGAACCTCTGTTAAAATGATGGCAACACGATGATAAAACCTAATTTTTTCCCTTTGGCGTACTCTTGCAGATTTTATAGAAACCTTAGCTTCGCATCTATTTTTTTAGAAACTATCACATTTTATAATGAAAAAAAATATTGAATTAATGATACAGATATTGCAAACGATAATAGAAATATGCCATTAAGTCGGGATTCCAGTGCATATCCTGTCTAAATTTGATCAGGTTTACCGTAAAGAAGATTTATTGAATTAATTATTTAGATATAGCAAACGATCATAGAATCCTTTGCTTTGCATTTATTTTTTTAGAAAATATCACTTTTTATATTTATGTTATTTTATCCAGTCCAGTGCTGAAAGTTGTATTTCTTTAGAATTGATTTGCGATGATAGTTTTTTTTTTAATTCGAACTTCCGGCATTCTTTTATTTTATCCAGTCACGTGATAAAAACATGGTTAAAATATTTCTTTAAAAATTCGTTAAAAATAGAAGCTTACATTATAAATTAAAAAAACTGATACCGTTAGAAAGCTAATTTTTTAATCTTTAAATTGATATAAAAATCATGTTTGTGCAATGATATTTTCGGAAGTTATAGAGGAAAAACGTCGAAATTTCGCTTAAATTTTAATTAATTCAAATTCTAATTAAAAATTCGAAAAAAGGGCTCCGAGGTGCACATTCCCGACCTCCAAGGTATACATGTATCAAATTTGGTAGCTGTAGGTCCAACGGTCTGGCCTGTAGAGGGCCAACACACACACACACACACATTGAGCTTTATTATAAGTATAGATATCACATTTTATATTTATGTTATTTTATCCAGTCACGTGCTGAAAATTGTATTTCTTTAGATTTGATTTACGATGATAGTTGTTGTTTTTTCATTTGAACTTCCGGCATTGTTTTATTTTATTTTATTCAGTCACGTGCTAAAAAAAACATGGTTAAAATATTTCTTTAAAAATTCGTTAAAAATCGAAGCTTGAGTTATACATTAAAACACTGATGAAATTAGAGAGCTAATTTTTTTATCTTTAAATTGATGTTAAAATCATGTTTTTCCGATAATAATTTCGGAAGTTATAGCGGAAAAGCGTCGAAATTTCGCTTAAATTTTAATTAATTCAAATTCTAATTAAAA
>JAPMOQ010051213.1:2600775-2649527 GCA_026543055.1 Argiope trifasciata
TGTGTGTGTGTGTGTGTGTGTGTGTGTGTGTGTGTGTGTGTGTGTGTTAGCACACGTTAATACCTCAGAGGGTGGAAAAGTTCATGCACGAAACGAACAGAACATATGAACATGAAGCCATGCCTAAACGATGTAGCTGAAATTAAATGTATCTAATGTTTCTGACGAACTAGCTGTTAACGGAATGTTAACGGTTGTCTTCTGGAATAGTCTGAAAATATACATATAATTGCCTTGCCAAAATTAGAATTCAAGTGTATATCTTCTGTAGATATATTCATAAATGGACTTTTTCTAACAGCCAATAGATTAACAAGCAATAATTTTGACTATTGCATTAATTTTAAAATGTACTAGCATATTTTTTAAAAACAATTTCTGGTATAATTTAGGACAACTTCTGATATAGTTAAAAAGCATACAGTAAATAAATTTGAATCATGTTATAGTTCCAACTTCTTAATTGCAATAATGAATTAAAAGTTTCGAAAAAATTTAAAAATCGTATTTAAATATAAAATGACGCAAAAATATGCATAATCAGAGGGAAGTATTCTTTAAATAAGTTAGGTGATATTTTTCAGTAAATGAATCCTAATAACAAAAAATATTCCAAAAATTGTTGACTCAATTTGGCATTATAACTTACCTTGGAAAAATGAAATGAAAGATTGTAATTTGAAGAAAAATTCTGAAATTATCTTTGAAAAAGTTAAATTTCTTAGAAAAAACAATACTTGGACTTGTTCAGGCAAATAATTACATGAAATATCTCTTAATCATATTATCAGGTAATAAAATAATTTTTAAGGGATATTGTGTAAAAGAATAGAAAGCAAAATAACAGATGATTAGACTCTACAAATGAGCAGTCTATAGTATATTTTCTCAATATAAGCATATTATTAGCAGTCATAAATAAAACACTCCGATTTAATAGCATTTGATTCTTTGTTATTTTAAGTGGAATAATTCCCAGTGGGTGATTTTCAATTATCTTCAGCCTCAGAATTTTACGCCTAATACCATTACTGATAATAAAGTGATTGTATTATAATGCATTTAGTGATAAAAGACGTTACGTGTGGATTATTCCGTCTAAGAATGCTAATGGGTTAACTATTTGTCATTAAAAATTTAAATAAATATCGGTATCAGGGAAATCAAGGATTAATTTTTCACACGATTAAACTATTTAAATATTTCAAAAGTCAAAGATATTTATCATGATATAATAAATCTCTACATTACCTTATATCAAAAAGTGTACACTTAAAATTTAAATTATTAAAATTACACATTGCACATATAATCTTCATTAATGTAGTTAAAATTTTGAATTGTTCCTTTCTTAATATAAAATTTATATTTAAGTTATTTCATCAAATGTTTTAATATCGATTTAATATGGAGAAATAATTTTTTAAATAAACAATTATTATAAATGCTATTTCGATTCTTTAATAAATTTCTTAAAAAATAAATTGTTGTTTTTCTTTAATTATTTTAAATATTCAATAAAAATTATTTAAAATTATTAAACAGCAAACATATTTTTATTAGGTAAATTCAAAAAATTTTCAAGAAAAAAAGTTTATTTAATTAAAATGGATTTAATATTTTCAACTAATCATCGTCAAAAGATCATAATAGAAAATGTATTCAGAATACTTTGTATATGACATAGTATATAAGAATTATTCTGAATATTTTCGCTTTTTCTAGATACATATGGGAATAATAATTAAATTTTAAAAAATATGTAATACATACTGGTGTATGCCCAAGGTGTTTGCCTCCTTGCGGCTTGAAATGCTCTAAAAAATGCCGCCATGCAAGGGCCGGATATTTTAACGTTAGTATGTTTTCGAACAATATCTGCCATCATTTTTTTAATGGATTCATCCACAGCAGCTCTTGTTAAGTAATCAGAATTATTCCAGACGACGAAAACATGATCAGGATGATTAGGATTTTGAGCAATTGCTTCATAAGAATTCTCATTGTTTTCGACGATCTTCGATTCATCTTTGGCAGCGAAACTCACTTGGAATAAAATCAGAAGAAAAAGCGCGCGAAAAATCATTCTTGATTTTTCAACCATACCACTCTCGGAAACAGTTAATCCTTTTTTGAAAAAATCTATTGAAAATGAAACCAGAAGAATACCCACAGACCTCTTATGTATGCTTAATTGTCTCCCTTTACTTCGCTCTGATTCTTCTACTTAAGAAACACGTGGTTTTTGTAACAACCACACAGATTTCAGCAAACGATATTAAACTTTTTGTCTACTTTTACATGGATTTAAATTCCTGAAACTACTGATGCATGACATTTTATTCTCACTATATCGTTTGCAACCTCTATTAGCTGTGAGAGGAAGTGCTAAAAGAAATTGAGAAATTTTCTGAATGGTATTTTAGTTACCCTAGAGTAAGAAGTGATATGGAATTGAAAGCCATCTGAGATTACTGTGTAAATAACCAGGTAAGTCGATATATTTTTGATATTCTTCTTTAAATTTCTAGTAATATAACTGATTGGAAGTTTTGGAATGAGTTAATCATATTATAGCTAAAAAAGATGTGCAAGAAAATCTTATCCATAACCTTAATTATTGTGCAAAAGGTTTGCTAAATTTAATTCAATTAGAATTTGAGTTCTTAAAAGCTTAAATAACCTATTAGAACCTATTATAACCTATTAGCTTTGAATTTTTTTAAAAATGTGATGTTAGAAAAAAAAACTATTTGTGAACTAATAATTTTAAGTGATATTTTTTTAAAAGTTCGTTTGAAAAGAAAAGTGCTACCATTATGTAACTTATTTAAATTTCAGTTTCGTGTTAAATGATAATATTTGACTTAATGAAGACTTTTATGAAGACTAATATTTGACTTTCGTCAAAAATGTGATTTTGCTTTTAATATCAAAATTTCAAAAACTTTTTTTTTATTTTGTGTTATTTACTTTAATGAAATTTAAAAGATTTTTTCCCCATTATAATGTTTGGAGGATTTTTGTTTTTGAAATCCTTTTCTTCACAATATAAGTTAAATTTTCAAATGGAATATAACTGGAAGAGAATACAAATATGTTTGTTATACCGAAATTTACATCTATTACTACTTTCCTTTAGATTGATACGTAGTACATCCAAGTAAACCATATGATTTTATAATGCCATCTATAAAAATTAAATTTCCTACCCAATGATGCCATGCAACCTGCAATCATGACGGAATCACCCCCACATTTAACTATAAGACGTAATTCTTTTGGATCCAAAGCAGTATTAGGCTTTCTCCATACAGTACGAAGACAATTCTTCCAAAAATTATTGGTCTTCAATTGATGAGATTTTGCAAACTTCAAATGCTTTTTCTGAATTTGACAGCAGATGAATGTTATCTCTGAAACAATGCGACTTTTACCCTCAGCTTTTCTAAAGGCATTTCGCACCGTTTCAGCACTTACACTTGTGCCTGTGATTTGAAAAGTTTCTGTAGCAAGTTGGATGAACACTGTAGTTGCAGCAATCTAAAGGAAAGTAGTAAAATTTTGGACCTAGGTGGAAATTCCATTTTCCAACAGGACAACGACCTCAAACGGAATACAAGTAACGTCCAAATATGGTGCCTTTTTCATTGTAAACAGCAGTTTCACCCACCAACACAGTACCCCGACATCAATGCCATGAATATTATATATTGTTCGCCATACTCTGAAAAAGTGGTTCAAAAACACAAAATTAGTAGCAAAATTTATTTAAAACAAATTTTTCAAGAAAAAAGGGATAAAATATCTTCAGATACCACCAAAAATTGGTTGAATCGAGACCATGACATTTAGAGACCATTATAAGAGTCAAAAGACATGTAACTTAACAGTGAACCGTGATATTACCTAAATTTTATTGGTGTACTCTCACTTTTTTGAGGCAAAAATCTGAGTATATTTATTTAAAATGCTTCTGAAAATTTTCAATTTAGAAGTTTTTTCCTTGATTTTTCTTTCTTTTTACTCTCCATTAAACCATTTGTAATGTGTAAAAATAAGAATATGTTTGCTCTTCTCAGTAATGTGTTTTTTATATTGGAAGTCGGATTCATCAAATAAAAGTAAGGTGTACTCTCAATTTTTTGAGCCCCTGTATTTTCAAACGGAATGAAGTGATGCTCATACGACACGTGTCAAATGTGCTGCTCAAATTCAATTACAGTTTCAATTGCGCCGCTTGTAAGTGGAAATAAGGCAACATAAAAGAATCTCCAACTGGGTAATTATCATGATAACTAAAGGAGGAAGACGTTTAAAGATTGATTTAAAAAATGTTAATTTGACCTAGAATTAAATTTGAATAAAAATTGCTGGTATAATAAATATAATTGGCTGTATTGATATCTGCATCCTTACATTCATTTAGTAAGTATAATCTTTATATTTAGCGATAATATGTTTAAATACTATCATGTAGCCTGTCAACTCGTATCTATCTATACTAATAATAAATGAAAATTAGTATATGTGTTTAGGTTTGGACAGATAATTTGAATTTAGAGTTTCAAATTAAGCACACATATATACTTTCTGCTCTTCAGTGAAAGTGTTTTTATTATTTGGGGTGATTTTTTAAAATTTTAATTAATTAAAAATGGAGTTGGCATTTAGTCCTAAAAACATAAGATGATTTTTACACCATTTAAAGTTTTTTTAATTGTATTTTTAATTATATTAATTTAATTGTCTCTCTCATTTTTTTTCTGAATGTTGGAAATCTTTAAAAATATGTTTTGCAATAGATTTTAGTTCAGATCGTCTTCATTGTTCCATCAAATACTTAATTGCTTGATTTTCTGCATTTGTTGTAAAGTATTTAAAAAAAGAATTCTGTTTATATATGTGTTATTCTAAACGTACATTCATCAACCAATAACAAAGATGAATATGTAGTGCTTGAGGTTTACACCCAAATCATTTGATTAACGGATACAAAATACTTTGAAAGGTAGAAATATGCATCTCAAAGTGTGAATTTAAAAAAAAAAACTGCATTAATCAAAATTAAAACTAAAATTTGACTTCCACAATAACTCCCGAAAAAAAAGGAATTTCTGACTGTTTCAATATTTTAAAAATTGTCTTTTTAATCTTGTAAATGTTTCCGGAGTTTTGACAAATTTAAGGATACATTTTTGTCTAATTACTAACAATAGATCCTATTGCCATCCTGAAATTTAAACTCCTGTCATTGTTCCATCAAATATTTAATCGTAGTAATTTCTTCCATTGTTGAAAGTTAAAGAAGAAGCACGTTTGTTTAATAACTGCGTTATTTACAAGATGAATGAAAAATTAAAATTACTCTATCTCAAAATTTAAAAGATAAATGCACAACTCATTTAAGTTCCTAATTGATCTGCCTGGGTCAGCCGATTTTAAGATAGCTTTATTTAGATAAGTTTTACAGACACTTTAAATTCAAAACATAGACAAATTATTAACGGCAAATTTATAAATTTTTATTCATTAAAATATTTTAAAATAATTGAATATTTTTTTTTAAAATACTAAAAGCGATAAGTGTATTTTTTCTTCTAATAGTACCTTTCAAGTGCGTTTTATCAATCTGGTGCAATAAAAAATATTTTTTAAGAATTCGTCTCTGAGCCTAGTCAGATACCTTAAATATAATGTTAGGTATGTTTTGATTTAATATTAGAATTTTGAACTTTGTATGAACATCCGCTTCATACAAAGAATTAGAATTAGATAATTCAGTCTCCAATGAGAAATAAGAAAATAATGTTACGATACTATAAAAGCTGAAAGATGTATTATACCGAAATATGCGCCATTAATGAAGCCATGGATTTAATTCTATAAGGATAGTTCACATACACAATGAACATTATAGATATAAAGTAACACAGCTTTGATGTCGGTCATATTTCAGTGCTAAAAATACTTTTTTGTTGGGAAGGAAGGAGAGGGAGAATCATTAATACTAAGTTGTACATAAGTGTTTGCGAAATTGAATTGAAAATAAACGAAATTGATTGAAATAAAACCAATGAAAATAAACGATTGAAAATAAATTGTAATTATTGTCTTTTCCTAGCGAACCAAATGAAGTGATCGAATTTTACTGATGAGGAAGAAATTATCTAAACAAGTTTGGAGGAAATGATATCTGAAATGTGTCAATCTAATTCCGATGACGTGACACAATTGGATAAGTATTTAACTCAATAAAGAGCAAAGGAAAAATTCTAATTAGTTGAAGAGTTAGGATAATATTTCATAAAAACGATTCTAATTAAACTCGTGCTAACAAAAACTTCAAAAGCACTTAACCCTAAATGAGGATATTTATCAGAAACTTTCTATTTTCAAAATAACACTTTTGTCACTAAAAAAATTCATGATAGAAAGCAAAATAATGTAGAGAAAATTCGTAATAATTTGTCAAAAAATTTTAAAAACGCTTAATATTATAATATGCAATTTAAGTAAATCATCTTCTATACTTATAATAAAGCTCAATGTGCGTGTGTGTGTGTGTGTGTGTGTGTGTGTGTGTGTATGTTGGCGCTCTACAGACCAGACCGTTGGAACTACAGCTACCAAATTTGGTACATGTATACCTTGGAGGTCGGGAATGTGCACCTCGGAGCCCTTTTTTCGAATTTTTAATTAGAATTTGAATTAATTAAAATTTAAGCGAAATTTCAACGTTTTTCCGCTATAACTTCCGAAAATATTATTGCACAAACATGAATTTTACATCAATTTAAAGATAAAAAAATTAGCTCTCTAACGGTGTCAGTTTTTTAATTTATAACGTAAGCTTCTATTTTTAACGAATTTTTAAAGAAATATTTTAACCATGTTTTTATAACGTGACTGGATAAAATAAAAGAATGCCGGAAGTTCGAATAAAAAAAAAACTATCATCGCCAAATAAATCTAAAGAAATGCTACTTTTAACACGTGACTGGATAAAATAAAAGAAAGATAATATGGGATATTTTCTAAAAAAATAAATGCAAAGCAAAGGATTTTTTGATCGTTTGCAATATCTAAATAATTAATTCAATAAATCTTCTTTACGGTAAACCTGATCTAATTTAGACAGGATATGCATTGGAATCCCGACTTAATGGCTTATTTCTATAATCGTTTGCAATATCTGTATCATTAATTCAATATTTTTTTCATTATAAAATGTGATAGTTTCTAAAAAAATAAATGCAAAGCTAAGGTTTCTATAAAATCTGCAAGAGCAAATCAAAGGGAAAAAATTAGTTTTTTTTACCGTGTTTTAAGTTCAAATTAAAAAAAAAAACTATCATCGCAAATTAAATCTGAAGAAATACAACTTTTAGCACGTGACTGGGTAAAATAAAATAAATATAAAATGTGATATTTTCTTTTAAAAATGCAATTTCAAAGGATTCTATGTTCGTTTGCAATATTTAAATCATTAATTGAATAAATTATCTTTATTTATACAGGATTGAATTTTTACAGGATATGCATTCAAATTCCGGTCCAATGGCCAATTTGTAAAATATTATTAATAGGCATATATATTGCTTAATACTATTATTTTGATCTAAATGAAGTAAATAATTACATCTTACGTAGCTTGAGTCAAACAATGCATTTATGAATAATGAGTTTTAGATTTCTTCATACTTTGCTCTGTGAGCCATATTTTACAAAATATTTTTACTAATATTTTAAATAAAAGTTGCTATCTCAATCAGTCTTCTATATCAATCATTAAAACTGACTGATTTATAAAATTAAAGAATATTATTAGGAAAACGCGTTCTTTTAGAGCTTTCAGTCCATCATCTTAAAGAAAATATTAATTTCAGGCCCATCAATGCCCGGAGTTACTTCAAAGCTAATGAATATGTGATTTAATTGAAAATTTTAGAACTCATTACTCATGGCGAACCAGCTGGTCGCCAAAGGCGGCTAGTATTAAATATATCAAGAAAAAAGCAAGTATGCTAAAATAATTATTTTATAAAGGGACACAATATAAGGAAAATTTTAGAGAAAGGACTTCATTTAATGTCCGTATACTTTCCATATCTAGTACTTATAAAGATGTGTATGCGCTCGTGCATGTTAGTGTGTCGGCGCTCTACAGGTAGACCGTTTGAATTAGAGCAGTCAAACTTGGCACATATCAACTTAGGAATTTATCTACTTACAACATGGAATAATTTGAAAAATTTTCAAAATTTTGATTAATTAAAATTTAAGTTGAATTTTTTCGCAGTAATTTTCGAAAATATTGTAATTCAAAAATAAATTTTACCTCGATTCAAAATTTAAAAAATTGTCTTTTTAAGCATACTTATTTAATAACGCTGTAAATTTCTTTAAAAAAATTGCTGAATTTCTAACAATAAATTACATTGTTACCCTGAAATTCAAATCATTTTCATCGTTTCATCCAATATTTAATTGCCTGACATTTTTCCCATTGTTGTAAATTAAAGAAGAATTCTGCCTAATATCTGCGTTATTTAAGAGACGAATTAAAAAATGAAGTTACAATAACTCGAAAGTTAGAGGAATAGACCATTCACATTTTTAAAAGGGCCATGATATCTTCATTAGAAAGGTTTATATATACAATGAATGATATATACGTAAGAAAATTAAAGCAACACATCTTTAATTCCTGGTAATTTTCCGTTTCATGGATATGAAAGTATATGGAAACGATTTAACTGAAAGTAAATGTTATCAACAATTCTGGCTAATCAGCTGGTCACCAAAGGAGACTAGAGTTAATTATTAATGATTTAAACTTTAGAAGTTTGACTTATATGAAATAAAATCCCCAATTAATATAGGGAAACAAAAAATTTAATTACCCTTTTCTGTGTTTTTCATGTTTGCATTTTCTATGACAAACACAAATTTTAAAAGGAATCTGCTTCATTTTTCTTTTTTAATTGCGAAAATTAAAATGTTTTTTTGTCAACTATGTCCGCTTTGAAAAGTTTTTGATTTCAAAATTTTGTCAAAGGTGTTTACTATTATTTTCTGTAAAACGTCTACAAATAATAACAGAAAATATTCTGACGATGTCAATCTTTGAGTTTTCTCAACAGAAGAATGCTTGACTTAGAACTGCTAAGATTGGTATATACATATGTTGGAGAACAGAAATGGGCACTTCAAATTTTTTTTCTTTTTTGAGGTTCAAATTAAATTTAATCGTGCACATTTTTTCCAAAATTTTGAATATTTTTAAAAATATTTTGTTCTTAACATTCAACAAAAGATTTCCTTATCACAAGGAAATTCAGACCATTTTCATTGTATTATCGAATATTTAATCAAGTGACTGTCTTTTATAGCTGTAAGAAAATCTTTATGAGAAGTATTCTCATTAACATCCGTTTTAGTTTACATAAGGAATAAGGAAATAAAGTTACAGTGCCAAAATAATTATAATGTTCATGAAATCGGATAGTTATGTTTTTAACAACACGATGCTTTCGCGGATTTTTACTCTAACTGAATTTTCATGTACACAGAAAACAAAACAGGAGTAAAACTATTAAATTAACATGATTATAATGAATGCAACAATCTAATGCTTAAAGATGTCTTGTTAACGGTATCATAAGAACTATCATAAGAATTTATATAGGTGATGTGACTGAAATTAAACAAAACAAACATTTTCGGTTGACAAGTTGATCGATAGAGGTGACCAGCAATCAAGTAAATCTGTATATTTTAATTCTTGGCTGGATCATTTTTGGTGGAAGAATGCTCTTGAAAAAAAATTAATAAAATCAAATAAATCTCAAATTTAAAAATATGAAAGATAAATAAGAAATGTTAAACTTCTTTAAAACGCATAATTGAGAAACGATTAGTTTTCCTTCAAAATAAGACTTCAAAATAAGACGTTCTTATTTTACAATAGAAACAAAAAGCAAATTCCTGAGTTGATAGAAATATAAAAGAAAATAATTAATTAAGACTCTAAAACTCTAGTTTTATGATGTATTTCGAATTATCTCATGATTCAGATTTTACCAAGAACTTCCTTATTATAAAATTCCGGAAATTTTCGTATTGAATTTATTTTTAATCAAAAACTTTCTTTAAATTTATAATAACAGCAACAGTAATCAAAACTTATTTGCTTCTTGTGTAATTGCTTTTTTATAAGAAAATAAGCATGTATAAAAAACTATTTAATCAACTAAAAAATGCTCCATAAACATATAACTCTATGAATTCCAATAAACGTATTTCATCACAAATAATGTTTTTATAAATATATACTATAATGATTTTGATATTTTGAAGTATAAATAACTTGTTAAAATCCATAAATGTAAATAAGGCCTTTATTCTACAAATTTTTATCAATCTTTTTATGTGAAACTCTAATGTCTATAAGAAGTATATTAATTTTTTTATCTCTTCTTTCACTCTATTTCTTTTCCTTTAGAAAGACTTATTTCTTAAATGAAAATAATATCTTTTGGAGAAAAATTCTGTTTATTTCAAAAATAAATTAAAAATATTTGAATTGACTAGATCCAAGATTATCATTTCTATGACGATTTATAAAAAAAAACATTTAACATTCACTTTATAACAATTATTTATACATGCTTAGCACACATAGTATATTTGAAACTATAGATCAATTAGGATCTATCTGCATAGTTTGCTAAAAAATGTTAATTCTTTTATTGAATATTTTATAAAACCGTTGAACATAAAATCTTTTTAATTTTTTTTCTTTACTAAAATTATTTTGAAAGTTTAGCAACGTGATTAACGAACAAGAATTAAAAAAAATAAATAAATAAAATCGCAATTTCATAAGCAAAAGAGCAAAATTAAGACTCAAAGTAAACCAAAATATACTATACTTTAAATTGCATTGTGTGTACACTCTTTAAAGATCTTTTAATCATCTTTAATTTTAATATTTTAAGTAATTTTATCCTTGATTACTTTAAAAAATTTTGGAAATATCTTAATAATATTGGCTTTTATTAAATGAAACTCCTAAGAGTTTTTAAATGGCTTAAAGTACATTTAAAAAGTAAAAGTGAAAATTCCTTACTGAGATAGGGCCACAGTTTGCCTTGTCTCATGCCCATCAACATTTTGAACATTGCAGACATGCATGGTCCTGACAACTCAACACTCGAGCTGCTCCTTATGACCATGGGCATCAGTTTTTTCATCATCTGTTCCACACTTTGTGCTAATTTTTTGTCCGTATTATTCCAACTTGCATAAATATATTCCGGATGCTCGGGGTTTTCAAGAATTTTTTCGATTTCGGACATCTCTTCATCTTGCCGCTTCACCCTCGTGGCCGATACGGTTTCATAAATTATTATCAGAAAAACGGCAGAAAGAATCACTTTCCATTGACCGCCCATGATTCTTCCTTTAAAAATGATCTCTCATCTAAAAAATCGCGGTTGGTAATGACCAGAAGTGTGGTCTTCTTATGTAGGAACCATTTTCTCTTAAAATCTGCTCCACTTCTGCGCCGACGTCACTGACCACGTGACCGGTGGGGCCAATTAGGGAAGAGAAGATACGAAAACGAAACTCAGTACAGACGAAAGTTTTTCGCTCGATTTTCGAATCGCACTTATTATTGTTTAATTTTTTTTCCCCTCCTTAACCACCGGCGTTTTGCAACAGTTCTAAATTTTTTCCCTGTATTTGTCAGCTGCATCTGGGTTTCTTAGCCAATAACATATCCCATATTTTACCCAAATACGCAATTCGAATTCAAATTGCGATTCTTTTTACTCGATAGATTGAGTTGTTTGAACTCAAACCATTATCTCCTAAAAACTCTATTCTTGTAAAAGAAGAAATTTATTTCTATGTCAGTTCGGATATAAAATTTTGCTATACATTTCTAATCAGATTCCCTATGTAAAAAATAATAAATTATCAAAAATATGATTTGAAACCATTTTCAAAATTGATAATTATAAAACTTTAATTTGTAAATCTTGAAATAACTTCTCTTAGCTAAACCAATAATGGTCGTCTGTTACCCATAGCGCTTCATTTTCGTGATATATCAATAGAAAACTTGACAATACCCTCAGTCTAAATAACTAAATTGATTTTACTTATATTTACTTGAATTCTTATACCAAGCCAATCATAAGGCTATTCACTATGTGAATATCAATTAAAATACAGTTTTCAATTGTTATACTAAAAGATAGCTAATTTTTCATTTCATCGTTTCTTTTTTTTTTAAATTAAAATATTGACATTGCAGTAGTTTTTTGGAAAATCATTATTGTTTAAATTTTTAATAAAACTATTTGCTGCCTTTATAAATAAAATTTTGTTATAACAAATTGTTTTAAATCAACCAGAGTTGGTTGATTTGATTAACTGATTGTTGAAAGCTAAAGAAGAAAGATTTTGTTAAAATGGGAGAGATTATGCGCAGTTGGCGTGATAAATTGAAAAGTGAATTTACATGAGAGCAAAAGACAATATGCAATTTTAAATAGAATACACGAACTCTCAAGTTATTGATGGCATTATTATATTCTGTATCTTATCTCAATTTGGAAGGTTTCGTGTGCACAGCAAGCAAAACCGGTTTAAAGCTATCAAAGTATTTAATATCTCTCACAATAACTTTAAAAATTTTGTCGAGTAAATTATAAATATCAAGTTATACACAAGAGATTTAATATAAATAAGTCATAATCAATATTTCTGATAAAACAAAAGATGGCAAATGCGAGTCCAGCAATGTCTTTCTTTACTAACCACCTTTGGAGACCAACCGGTTCACCAATCTTAATGCTAGTTAATATTTTGATAATTGAACATTTTATGTAAATACTATTTGAATAGCTTCTTCATCAAAATATTTTAAAGCTTCAAATTTTGACAGTCATATAACTCAATCATAGTATTATAAAGGCCTTCAGCCATAATGTAATATGTATCTAATTTTTTTTTTTAGTTCCCGTAGGAAATATGCTTTAAATTAAAGTGGAAATGATTAATCTGCAATTAATATAAAAACATTTTTTAAGGAAACGATGATCACTGAAAATAGAGCCAATGAGTATTTAAATCTTATAGGCTATAAATAATATGTTCCTTAATTTATGTAATATCTCAAGACGTTTTCAATAAAATTTTAGATTCATCATGAACAGACAGATTAATTAACAATGTTTGGTTTTCAATGCATCAAATACTAAGAAAATAAAAAATATATATAAACCTTCAAAACTAAGTTCGCATCCGTAGAGTTAGCAACAATCGAAACACAATGCGCATGCGTCAATTTTCTACGCCAGTTGGGGTAACGCTAAGCAGATTAGAAATTTTTAATTTCCTTTATTTTATTTTAATTCAAAAGTGCTTCAGAATGAATCTGAAAAATCAATAAATTAACAATGTTTATTCTTAAATGCATCAAATACTAAGGAAATAAACAGAATCGTTTGAAATAATCAGCCAAACGTATACTAAACCTAATATCATTATTGTAGTGGGAAAAACTGCAGCCTTACTCATTTAGCGGTGGGTAAACGAAGAGATTTGTTTTTTTTGGCCGGAAAGTTAGTTTTTAATTAATAATTTAAATTCTAATTAAAAATTCAAAAAAGAGACCCCAGGTGCACACTCCCGACCTTCGCCAAATTTGGTAGCTAAAGTCACACGATCTGACTTGTAGAGCGCCAACACACACACATTGAGCTTTATAGAGTATAGATTAACCACCAAAAGTGGTTAATAAAAGAATTAATTCCAATCTTGAGAGAACAATAATTTTAAAACATCCAGCATTTTTATTATTATTATTCATTAAATAAGTCAAAACAAAAACATATAAAAATATCTATTGATGGTAGAATGTTTAGCAACAATTTTTTTGATGAAAATGCATAAATATGAATTATTGCAAAATATTTTCAATCTAAGCAACTAATGGGCATCTAACAATATTGTGTTAATACTTACAATTTAAATCAAATTGCTATCACTAACTAATATTTGCAATACATACGTAATGCACATTTTTTTATATGCGTAATACACGATGGTAGGATCTTTTCGTTAAAGGATTTTGGAAGTTTATTTAGAATAATCCTTTCTGTGTGCATGTAAACATTTCAATAAGTTTCGTGTTTTAATTAATTTAATACAACATTTAATTATTTTACCAGAGCAAATTTTGCTTAACATCGTAAGGTAATAATAACTTATGAGCTATTACAGTGATACAAAATATCATGTAGAGTGAGTTTCATATCCTAATGATCAATCATAATTAAAACCAACTCACCTGACCTAATATAAATTTCGGATCAGTTCGCAGCTGTTGACTAATTAGTTAATTGACTTCAAAATTGACATGCAAATTATTTAGAGAATGAGGAAAGTACTTAAAAGTATTAAAATAAGAATGTTTCCTGATATAAAGCACAATCACGAATCTATTTGATGAATAAAATAAATTTAAAACGACATTTCAAAAGTCTTTTGAGTGGAAAAAGAAAGTATGCATAAATGCACAGATTTAAAGCAAATTAAATATGAAAATTACACACATTTTGTGCCTATCATTTATATTATTATTTTACAATTTGAATGTTAAACATTATCTGAAAAATATCATGTTTTAATAAAACATAACTGCTGATATATCTTTATTACAACATTGCATCTTATTATTAACAGAAGTTGAATTATAACTTTTTGATATAAAGGAATCTTTAAGAATATGAGTGGATAATCTCAGAGATTTAATCTCTGTTGGCAATAACACCTTTCTTTAAGTGGATTAACTAATTGCATCTCTTCTCAAGAGTTGTAATATCTTAAATTGACCAACAATCACTTTCTTTTCGTTTGCAGATACAATGGATGGAAACTACAAAAAATTCACAAGACTCATTTTGATAAGCAGATTATCCCAAAAACGTTTATATATTAACTTTATTATATCTCGTTCAATCTGTTTTTAAATACTGCTTTTGATATTCAAAACTGAAACTGGCGTTAATGTTTTAAAATTTAAAAATAGAATCAGATCATATTCACATTGTGCACTTCAAATGTGTTGCATCTATTTAATATGGGAACCCATTGCATTGCATCTCTCTCTCTGTGCGTGTGTATGTGGTAAAAAAAAGTAGACGGAATCGCAATTCATCGTTAAATAATATGAAAATAGGTATTAGATGATTCATACAATTCGAATCATCTTGTTATTGTGACTTCATGTGAAATGATTTCATTGAAAGCTAACTAATATACGTATGTTGCTACTAGGAATAAAACAAACTTCAAATTTTGCGTTTATAAAAAAATGTTTGAATAATCACCACATACATCTATTTAAATCTTTCTTAAGGTGAGAACACACGAGGCTTATTATTGCCCGCAATCGTTGCCTCTCTGCTGTCCTGGTGTGGACAGTTGAGACAACGTTTGTCCCGACGGAACAATTATTTGCCATTGTCCCGTTGTGGTCACGTGATTTTCTGGAAGTAGGCGTGCTCTTCTACTGCGGTAATCTTCTAGCCTCGTGTGAACCCATCTTTATATTTTAATATTTGCGAGCAAAATCTAAAGTACTAATAGCAAATAATTATAGTACCGTGTGTGTTACACGCATTTAAACTTTTTTAATATAGAATTATTTTCATTTAATTATTACAATAAGCAACATCTTTCTGTCAACTACTGTAATCTTATTTTAATTGAAATGAGGAATTATGTTGAACCGAGTCGATTTGTAATTTTAGGCTGGAAAAAAAATTAGCTTTACAAAAAAAATTTGAGAACCACAAAGAACTCCCTTTTTTCCATAAATATTTGATAATTTTTAAGATTTTTTTTTATAATTTTTACATTATGCGCGATATCAAAAATATTTGACCAATTGACATAAGAGGGTCACCATTTTCAAGAACAAATTTAAATCTTCACAACTCGTTGAAAGCATGCACTCAATTTTTGAGTCAAACTTTTAGTTATACAATTATAAAGAAATGTTCTTTTAAATCAGTAATGCAAAACAAACGTCGGCGTGTACATTTGCAGAATGAAAATTCAGTTTTTAGTTAATAAGAAATTAACTATTTGATTCATTATCATGAAATTTTCACAAAACCTTCCATATGATTCACAATACCTGAGAACCTTATTTAGAAGATCTTTAGAGTAGTTTAGAGTTCTATGAAGATTTTTTAAAAAAGCATTTTAGTTTTATAATAAAGATTACACAAAATAAAAATCAGCGTAATAAAGAATCGGGAGAGGAGAAGGCTGAAAAATAGAATATATTTTAATTTTTAAAAAATTAACATCAGAATATTATAAAATTTGTAGTTCATTTCAGTAGTATAATTTAAGAATGAATGATTTAAAAATTCGCAGCAAATTTTGAAATAGTTTTCCAATTTCAGCAAGCAATTGATCCTTTCATTCCACAAAATTCGGCTCGATAATCCTTAGGCAACTATTATTATTATTATATACTAGCGGTTCTTGGCGACTAATTGGTTCGTTTCGCTGTATATAGTTACTTAAAATTTCGATTGAATCATTTCTAAGCCTAATTTTAATGGCGTCTTCAGCAAAATTTTTTTTCAATAAACTGGTAACTCGAACTGTTTTATAAAGTTGCATTCATTGTGCTACAACCCTCAGTTGCTATAATTTCATCTAAAATTTGAAATTCAGTTTTAAAAGGGAAGTGATTTAACTTTAAATAACCCTGTAATGTGTTTACTGAATCGAAGTACTCATGTAAAAAATATATGGGAAAAAGGAAAAACATTTAACATTGAAATTTTGTACTACAGACTACATTTCATAATTTATGCAAAATATCAGAGGATTATTTAATAAAAATCTCTTATTCACCCAAAAAAAAATCCATCATATTTCAATAAAAAAGTAAAATGACAAACTAAAGGAGCGATCATATAAAAATGTTTAAAAGCGCAGAATTTGATTTATTATTGCTTATTCTTGAAGCTAAATGTTAGCTATGAATTGTCGCAAGAATCAAAAATTTTATAAAAAGCTTGCTTTAAATAGAAATCTATTTAAAATAGAAAAATATACCAAATCCTCATGACTGATCAGCAATAAAGGGGGGGGGACAATATGAAATATTTATGGGAGTGTTGGCTCTCTACAGGACAGACTGTACGATGTACAGCTACCAAATTTGGTATAGTTACCAAATTTACCTAAGGAAACAGGAATATCCACATCGGAGGAATCTTTTTAATTTTTAATTATTTAAAATTTAAGCTGAATTTCGGCGTTTTTCTTCTGTAATTTCTGAAAATATTATCGCACAAAAATAAATCTGTAGCGTTTCAAAACATGAAAAGTTTTTTTTTTTTTTTTTTCATAAATTTATTTAATAACCCTGAAAATTGTTGCTTCCTTTTAGCAACTTTTTTAAAGTTTTTTTCAACAATAGAATACATTGTTGCCTTGAAATTCAAACCGTTTCTATTGTTTCATCAACTATCTAATCGATATCAACTACTATATATATATATATATATATATAATTATATATCAAAAGTCGAGTATCAATATATATATGCAGAATACTTGATGCACTTGAAAAGATAATTAACCCAAAATCACATTTTCTGAAATTTGAATCTCGACTTTTGATGCAAGATGAAAAAATCCTTAGTCATTTCTTTTGTTTTATGCTCACAATTTCATAATCAACGTATTCGCAGCAATCACTCTCCCCACATTCAAATTATAAGGCATTCTTCATCAAATTTCCCTTCCAAATCTTTTTACCGTTTTAAAAATGATTGGCTTTTATTTTTTGATATGATTCTACAATAACCTTTAAATGGTATTTTATTTCGACTACTTTTATCAGATTTTACAAAAGTTGACAAATCCTGGAAAATGACGCAATTTAGAAAAAAAAATGAATTAAAATGTTACTATATACAAAGCGCAGCTTAATCATAAATGGTTCTTGTGCCAATAATTTTCATCAAACCAAACCTTTTTTTTTTAATGCTGCCATCTGTGAAAGGGTTCTGATATAATCTAGCATTCCATTGCTAAACATTTCTAGAGTTTTCTACAGATTTAGATAAAAATCAAAGCTGGTCGATTAGTTGATTGACGCAAGAATCATATTTGGCTACAAAAACAAAGCATTTGTATCAATTCTCAGCTGAGCATAGCGTTAAAATGAGCTAATTTTCCAAATAAAATTTCGCTTGTATCAATCGCTATATGCTTCTGAATTTATCCACAAATATCCTCAAAGAGAAAAAACCGTTGAAGATTTTATTCTAACACCAACGTCCAAAAAAGAAATATATCTATACTTATAATAAAGCTCAATGTGTGTGTGTGTGTGTGTGTGTGTGCGTGTGTGTTGGCGCTCTACAGGCCAGACCGTTGGACCTACAGCTACCAAATTTGGTACATGCATACCTTGGAGGTCCGGAATGTGCACCTCGGAGCCCTTTTTTCGAATTTTTGATTAGAATTTGAATTAATTAAAATTTAAGCGAAGTTTCGACGTTTTTCCGTTATAACTTCCGAAAATATTATTGTACAAACATGATTTTTACATCAATTTAAAGATAAAAAAAATTAGCTTTCTAACGGTGTCAGTTTTTTTAATTTATAACGTAAGCTTCTATTTTTAACGAATTTTTAAAGAAATATTTTAACCATGTTTTTATCACGTGATTGGATAAAATAAAAGAATGCCAGAAGTTCAAATAAAAAAAAATTATCATCGCAAAATAAATCTACAGAAATGCAACTTTCAGCACGTGACCGGATAAAATAAAAGAAATATAAAATGTGATATTTTCTTTAAAAAATAAATGCAAAGCAAAGGATTCTAAGATCGTTTGCAATATCTGTATAATTAACTCAATACTTTTTTCCCTTTCTCGCTTTCTTTGAAAAAAAAACTTATTTCATATTTTGGCAACATCATCGAAAAAAACATTTTTAATATTTTGGAAGCATAACCGATAGTTAAAACTGATTGATTTATAAAATTAAAGAATACTATTAGGGAAAGGTGTTCTTTTAGAACTTTTCGTCCATCATCTTAAAGAAAATATTGCTTTCAGGCCAATCAATTCCCGGGAATTACTTCTAGGCTAATGAATATGTGATTTAATTGAAAATTTTAGAACGCATTACTCATGGCGAACCAGCTGGTGGCCAAAGGCGGCTAGTATATATATAAATTAATAGCATATCCTCACATGCAAGTTCACACCCAATAAATACTTTCTCCTCCTCTGCTGACCGCTTTGAAATCTTTTCATTTCTTTATACTAACAGGATTCATCATTTCACTGCTAATGCAGTAAATTGAAATAAAATGTTTCATTTGACAATTCATAATTTCTAAAGAAATTGTGTAGTATTTTTTTTAATTAATGTCTCGTCTTTAAAGCAACATTAAGGCTTCTTTGGAATGGACCAAGGTGACCGCATTTTGAACTGCATTCTAGATGACGAAGATGATACCTGAGCTGGCACCCATGAAACCAGCGGGAGAAGGTTTGGTCTCGGCAGATTCGCCGAGGACCAGTCCCGCTCACACCAAGGTTTTTCTGTGTTACCAAGTCTCGAATCTCAAGTCTCGCAGTTCCGAAGTCGAGACCTTACAACCAGGCCATCGCGGCCATATAAAGAATATGGAATGCTTTTTATAGAAATATCTATAGAATGGGCTCTGGAGAAACATCTTAACAATACTTCTTGTTTTTTATTTAATTGCATTTCCATGCGTTCGAATATACAGACAGATAGACACTTAAACTTTTAGTAGATTTCTTTCAAAATCAATACAAATTTAACCGACATATAATAAGGCTATAATATTTTTTTTTTTATTTTTAGTAAAATAATTCACTTGTACTCGAATAGATAAACATGCAACTTTCTGAGGATGAATTTCAGCCACATTTTATAGAAATCTTCGATTTTGATGAAAATTTCACTCAATGAGTTTCATAGACTTTTTGAATTATTTCACAGACAAACATAATTCTAAAAATGTGTTTTTCAAATTCAAAGATCTGTTATATGGAGATTCTTAAGGTAAAATTTTTCAACAATAAAAATTATTTTCCCTTTATATTCTTCGTTTTTTCATAAAGTAAAATTTACTCTAAAAGATCCAAAATCATCTTTCACTCACCATTAGTTATTTATCGAATTCTAAGTGCACAATGAGAAAATATTTTGTAAGTTTAACAAAGCGAAAAAAATCGAACTTGAGATTTTGATTTAAAATTTGTTAAATCCAATATATATATCAGAATTATTTCTGTCCGCCTATGAACACGATAAAAACGTTTCAGATATGAAATCTGGGATCTGGGCTTTGCACTGAATTTGCAAATTTCTATTTAATTTTGGACAACGTCCATTTATGGAAAGTCCACCTGTCTTTTCAGCCATCCATACTATGTGCCCAAAACGGATTTTTTCAAGAAATTCGAAAAGGAAAGGAACAGACAACCATTGATGATATATCAAAGGAGCACAAGCCCTCATACGAAATAGAAACTGTCGAAATTGAACCAGTGGTTGATGCTGGGGTACTTTTGTTTCCTTATTTGCTTTAAATATCTGAATTGTCTTGAATGAATAAATAAAACTGGAATTTCATGATTATTTTATTATTTTACTAATGAAAGAGCAGCTATTTTGTAAACACTTAAGCTCAACTGCTTTTCATCTTCGTGGTAGCAATAAATTTTTAGTGTTAGAACAAATATGTTTCGTAAGAATAAAATAATTTAGGGGCATTTTTTTTTTTTCATTTTCAATCATCTTTACTGTTTATTTCAAATATTTTTTTCTAAACTCTCCGATTCTTTTTTGAAAAATGAACGTGTGTAGGAAACGGATTTCTTCTTCCCTCAATCTCTGGTAAGAAGTTTTAAAAAGATTTCGTAATTAAACAATGCAATGCATAAATGAAATGTAAAAAAAAAAAGGATAAAATTGTGATGATAAACCTGTAGATAAGGTATTTTAGATGATAAACCTGTCTATAAAGAGATTTTTTTTGTTTTAATTTTTTGATGTTTACAATACTTTTTCTCTTTGTAAAGTAAAAATCCAAAATAATAATAATAATTTTATGTGATATCTAATAGTGGAAATGACTTTCTAACAAGATTAGTTTGTTCTATAATGTTCAAATCAAGTATAAAAAAAAACAGTTACCAGCATTTTTTTTACACATGTTAAATTGTGTTACTAAAATATTCATGCAATATTAAGTAAAATGGAATTTACTGGCAAAAATAAATAAATAAATATTAAAATGCCAATGAGTTTTCTTGAGAGACTGACAAACTCATTGCTGACAAGGTAGTCTTAAACTAGAATATTGTCTAGCATTTTCTATCAATTCAAACATGATAATGTTATAACCTGAAAGTGATTTGCTCTCTTCTCATTAGAAAATATTTCATAGTAAATCATGCTGACCACATCAAAACACCAATAAAAGACTGTCAAATTGTTTTATTAAATGCAGAAATAAATATATAGCAGATATTTAATAATAAAAAATTAAACATATAGACTTTACAGGTAAACAAAATGTTTTAGATATGACAGATCACCAAGCCTATTACATAGTAAACTACATTTTTTTTAACTATATTTATTTTATTTTCACAATATTCAGCAATAAATTATTCAAGGGAATTCAAATCATTTTTACTGTTTCATCAAATATTTGATTGATGAAGTTTCTTCCAACCCTGAAAGCAAAGTACTGCAAAAAACAACATGTAATTACTTAGTAAATTTTAATTTCATTGTGATATTATGGGACTTGACTTACTTAGTAAATTATACTTTTAATCTCATTGTGATATTACGGGACTTGACTTCATAGATATGCATATGGTGAATAAAACATAAATTAGGCTATTAAAATAACATAATTTTAATATTAATTACAATTTAATGCTTAAAAATAGTTTACTGAAAGAATTAAGAACAAAAAGTTAGGCATAAGATAATTAATTGAAATTAACTACAATCAATGCTCCAGCTGATCATCAAAGATGGCTAATTTAGAATGTCATGAATAGAAATAATTGCTATTTAAATTAACCCATGTATGTAGAAAAATGCAAAAACAGTCTATATAAGAATAAATTATTTTATTTACAAATAATTACAAAATAGATTTTAATATATGATATTTTGTCAAAAAGCTAAAATAGATATTTACATATTAATTGTGTACCAGCCACAAATAGTGAAGTTGATTACAGAAAATATATTGCTTAGTTTTTTACAGAATTCAAGTAAGCTTTTAACACCGAGTAATTTCTCCATCACAATATTATTACCACTTAGCAACACACAAAAATGAAATGTTCAAAACCTGTAAGAAAAACAAATTATTTTCTTTAAATAAAGAAACTACAGTTAATTCAAATTTTCACAATAAATAATTTTCATTATGATATGTAATGGGTATGTAATTTGAACCAGTACAGGGAGGAAACAATATATATTGAGAAAACTTGCAAAATGAACAATTTATTGTTCAATAAGAAACAATACATTTGACTCAAAAATAAAAAAATAATCTAATAAGAATAGTTTAATTCTTTTAGCAAGCAGAACATTCTAAATTATAAATATATGCTTTTGAAAAAAATTATATAAATATGGCATAAATTGATTTTGATAAGTTTTGAAAGAAAGGATCAGCAATAGTATGAAATGATGCAAAATTAGAAAATGCCTCTTAAACTACATAATGAGTAAATTTAACAGAAAAATAAATAACACACTTTTTTTCTAATTTTGATTTTTACATTTAATCATGCACCTCAGTGATGTGCCAGTGTTGTTCAAAAAATATTTTAAATTTTGAAAGTAAAATAGATACTGGTTTTTAAACAATATAATTTATCTCTTGTGTTTAGATGTGATACACTATTTGAAAAAAAAAAATGCAAAAAGTTAACTCAACCAAAGCTAGATATTTTTTTTTTTCAAACTGTATTGACACCATTAAATTAAAAACAGTTTCAAATTATGGCATTATAAGTCTTAAGACATTTAATCTTCTATTTAAATTTATCTAACTTATATCATAAATTTACAAAAAAAAAAAAAAAAAAAAACCCAATAAGGTATTTCTGCAATGAGAGGCATTCATAAAGAAGAAAACTTCATTTTTAATCAGTATGAAAAACCAAATTAATAAGTCGTTAGTAAATACAGAAAGGAAAGAAATTTAATTATCAAAAAATATAATAAAATAAAATGCTACAAATGAATAAAATATTAAAATTGAAGCAAATAAAAATTATCCTATTTCATGAAATTAAATATTAATTTATACTTTAATCATACAATTTACATATTTAATGCCAATTTTATAAGATATGATATTAACATTAACGATATTCTCATGATTTCAAGAGATACAAATAAGTATTAATAAACCTATTTTTGAACATTTTATAAAATGACCCACCCTTAAATGTCAGTCTTATTCAGAAGAGAGTATGTGTCTATATATTTTAATTGATTATCAGTTACATTACAAATCAAACTTTATTTTCATTCAATTTTATATTTTAATAGTACTGGAAATACTTACTCAGTATCAAGAAGACAAGGCTAGAAACTTATCTCTGTCTTGAGCATTCACTAATAATGAAGCAGCTAAAACCAGAAAAAAAAATCTAGAATATCTTATTTTAACATTTATATGCATAAAATGTAATTAAATATTTTATTACTGAAATAGTAAGGATGTGATTACTTACAATATACAAAGAAATTAAACATCATTGCTGAAAACCTTTTTTTTTTTAATAATTCTCGTTAAGAAAACGATAAATGTAGAAATAAACATAATTCATAAAGAAATTCTTTATATTTAACTCCTTATTATTATTTTCATTTATATTTTAAAAGCACCAAGAGAAAATAATAAAGTAAAAATAATTACTTTGAATGAATTTTGCTTTATTGGGAATTGTAGAGAATACTTTCTTTAGTGAAACAGCAAAATTTTCAACATTTTTTGTAGTCTTGAATTCTTTTACTGAGGTACAGAATTTCCCATATTGTTCAGTCATGCCTAATAAAGTTTTCACCTGAAAATTTATAAATAAAAAAAAGGAATAAAAAAATAATATACTAATTTTACTTGAAATCTTACTGATAAAAAAGAAAAACAATTCACCAATTATATGAGCAAAGTCAAGAATAGTATCAATATGTATATAATCATATCTGAGTTTAATTTAGATTATCATCAAATTTTTAGTTAACAAAGTCTATGTTAGAAAATACTACAACACTCTTTCTAAATTCCAAATCATACTAAAGAAGGTTGTTTGATGTTCGCAGAATTAACTTATATCCGGCTTGCACATATGAAGATGATTATCAGATTATTGAAAATAGCAGTGGCACTTTTAATACAATGACAATAATTGTAGCAGTGAATTAAAGTTCTTTACACAGACACATACGCACAAAAAAAAAACAGGTATTAAAAATTTGTTGATGAATTATATATCTGTATAAACATTTCGTTAAAAGCTATATTCCGCTCCCCCCTTTATATTATTTACTTATGGAATATGAATGTAAAATATATGTTGTATCATATTTAGGAGAAAAAACTTTCTGAATATTTCTTTTAATTTTAAAAAGATAAAGCTATTATTATTTATTATTACAATTCCCATATCATTTGCAATGAAATTAAAAGATTACAATTTTTTTGAAATAAATTATTTGCAATATTTCACAGAATTATGGACATTACTGAATTCAACAGTTTCTTGCCTTTTTTATAAGTACTCATATGCAAAAAAGAGTTTAATAATAAATGTTCTACGCATGTTTATGATCATTTTATATCAATTAAATATGAACTAAGCCACCTCTGATATTCAGTTCATTTGCCAAGAAATTTAGTTATGTAATTTCCAATCAAATCTTTAAAACTTTTGAAATGAATTTGAAGCAACTCTATATAACAGTAATATAAATTTATGCCACTGGACTCAAAAGGGTTCATGCTCAAACACAAGCATCAAATATCTGTTATTTTAATAATCTTATATCTGTTCTGTAAGCCATCCAAATAGAGCCATATCTTGTGATATCATGTTGGTATTTAAAACATTTCTGGATAGTATATCGTCTACATTCAATTTCTTATCTATCATATAAACTACAGAGATATTAAACAGAATCAATCTTCTTTAGCTTACATAGGGTTCCCACTTGTCCCCTGCATCCTCTCCCCTTTTTAAGAATTTTTCAAGGCTACTCTAATAATTTTTAAAGCAATTTGGAATATAAAGATTTGATATACTATTAATAGTAATTTAATTTGTTACAATTCATACTGAGTGTCTGTATTATAAATGTAAAATTTCCATTTAGATTACAATAACACTTATTTTCATTTAAAAAATTAAACTATAAAGGAAAATAATTTTATACCTCGAAAATCTATTGATAATGAATGTTTCAATGGAATGAATGTTGTTCATATCTTAATCACATCTGTACTTTTTATAACAATATAAAAAAAGCACAAAAGTTATAATCCCCCCCCCCTTTCAGGAATCAAAAAACATTTTTGTTTAAATATACACAAATGAACTAGGTACAGAAAACATCAAGGGGGAAGGGCTTTTCAACTCTTTAAGAATTTATTTCATTTAATACAAGAACAAAATGAAAAAAATACTCTAAAAATATGCTAAAATCTTAACTAAGCTGAAACCATACATATATTTCAAAAGCTGGTATATATTTTATGTATTATATATATATATATATATATTTGCTTAGCTTTTTTTAAAAACAATTTTATTTGCATAATTACCGTTTATTCTATAAAAAAATATTTATCAACTTCAGGTTTGACTTCAATGCTTTTTATTTCTTCTGATAGAAGAATTTGTAAAGTTCTTTTAGAAAACTTTCTCACATTTCTACATATTATTCTTGTTTGCAAAGAGTTTGCAGTTCAGTTTTAATTTCATAATATTTTATTTTTCTCAAAATAGTTTATATAAAATATAAAAATAAATTTTTACATACCTCTAACAGGTAACTTTTCCACATTTCTGTAGAGTTCTTTTTATCTTCTGGTGGAATAGCCTGCTTAAGAGCAACAGTTATTTTTCTACGTTTTGAATCTTTAGGTTTCTCATTTAATGATGCAATCTATAATGGAGAAATAATAAGACAATAAATAGATATATGAATATATCGCAAATCAAGAAGTAATGAAAAACTACAAAGTTTTATATAAAATTTAAAAAACAAATTCTAATGGAATTTTAAAAAATATGCCTGATTACAAAAAGAAAGAGATACAATAGAAATTGATTAGAATAACATTGCAGGTTTTGATTTTGAAAAGATTTAGCTCTGGAATGAAATAATATTAATTGTTTATATTCATATAAGCAAATTCCCACAACAGATGAAAATAATGAAATAAAGCACTATTATTTGTAATCACTACGATGAAAGTCAATAGGTTTACATATGACAACTTTCAGAGAAAAAGGAAAATGCCATACAATTCAATTATTTCATTATTATGATTCTACACTTTAAATAATTATCAAACATTTTCTTTTTATTTATTAGAAACTCTTCATATATTACTTTAGGTATATTTTTATAAAAATATTATAAAGGACATTTCTATATAGTATATTCTACATTTCTTCAAGTAGTGTTTTTTAAGCCATCATGTTAAAAATCATTAAGAAATGACAGAAAACTGCAGCTTTCCTATTATGATGTAAAGATTAATGCAATTTTGAAACACTCACAAAAATTCCTTGATTATAAACAAGGGGGAGGGACCAAATATAAAATTTGTAAATCAACACAAACAAAAGTGATTCATTTATATATAAATTAAAAAATGATTGAAATCCAAACAATTATTAAATGACTTTTTTTAAAACTATAAATGCTTTCTATCCTTATTATTGATAACTAAATATTCCCTTATAATTATATATCGAAAACAATGCTTTCATCGAAAAGGATTAACATCAAATTTAAATATTTTTTAACTTTTTTTCATTAAAATAACAGCCAGACAACCATATATCTGTTTTTGATGTTAAATTATTATATGGAACAATTTCATATTTTGAGCATTATTTTATTAACCTTAACTGCATACAAAAAAATAGTTATTTGTTCAGTGATGTGACAATTTATAACTTCAAGAAAAGTAAAATTCACAAAATACAAATTTTTTCCCCGATTAATGTTGTATATTAAACTTGATTTTGAATAACAGAAAACACTTACGGGATTGGTCTCATTATTTACATAACAAGATGTACTATATCTTGCCAATGGACTAGGTTTATAAGCTTGTGCAGAACTTATCTCACTATCATCTTCCATAGCATCAAATATACTGCTTGACTTATTCAAGCCAGAAGTAGAAGCCCCTGAAAGAGTGGAATATAAACTTTGTACAACAAAACCTAACTAAAAATAAACAAACAAAACTGAAAAAATAATTAATAAAATTATAAATTTTAATTAATTGTATAATTACATTTTTTGTAACCATCTTGCATTGTTCTTTTATGAATAAAACAAAACGAAGATACAATTTTACGATGATATAATTTCATATTCCATGCACTATTGATTCCATCATTAAAGTTATATGAAGCCTTTGGCATTTTCATGTACACAATTTAACAGTATTTTACTGGATTGAAATATGCAGATAAAAAAACTAATGAACTGCAGTACAATAACTATATAGGATTTATTTTCTATTATACTCAATATCTCACTGAGTTGCATTTACAGGGTTGCCTCTCAAAATAGGAAGAAAAAAAAATTCTTGCATTTTCTCTGTATGTGTATTCTTGAATATGTGTTAAGAAAATGCACAAATAACACTCTGCTTAGTTATAATGAGTGCTAGAAAACTAATGAAATATGATTTTTAAGGAGTGGAAAAAGCAAGGAAAGGAAGCAATAATTTAACATTATTCAAAATAATAGCATATTAAAAGAAGGTTTATATTTGTATACAATAAAAAAAAATCTTTTTATTTATTACCCAGAATTTATATATTAAGAGAGAAGGAAGATATATTACTTCTCACGCTGTTTAATTGCAAGTAAAACAAAATTAAAGACTTCAGCAAAATAAAACACGAACTTTTTTTATATCATGATACAAATGATTATTTATCAAAAATTTTTATACTTCTAATCCATAAAGTATATTTGACTAAATTTGAGGGCTCTAGATGCTAGCTTTGGAGAATACCAACACACAGAGCTTTCAAATAACTAGTGATTCAATATATTTGTTTATTACAAAGAGAATATAATTTTTTTTTCTAATTTTAGTGATTCAAATATCTTTTTATATTGTAATGATTCAAATATCTTTCTATATTTTAATGATTCAAATATCCATACTTCATTACCCATAAACTCATACTGACATTACTTTAAAATAGAAATATTTGAATGTGTTTAATTTTAAAGATCTATAACTGAAATACGTTTTAAATCAAAATTATATAAGTTCATTCAAGTATTTTTATATACCTTATAGACCAAATTAAGGGGGAGGGCTTACAGACACATCTACAGACTTTATCATTTCAAATAAGAATAAAAACAGATATTTCAAAATTATATCTATCACATAAAATAATAATTAAAAAAGAAAGAAAACTATAATTTAACAATTATCTACCTGATGCATCTGAAGGCTTATAACAATCAAATATATCCTCTTTTGGTTCTAACGATCTGAAATAGAAACAAAGAGTAAGTATAAAATAAAGTTCTTTATTAATAGACATGCTGTTTCCTTTTGCATTCAATTTTAGCTGGCATCTTAAAGTTAAAATGCATATTGATCAGATTTATGGATGTATAAACATATCCTGACCCTTTTTTTAAAGTGACTTCCATTTGAAGATTAAAATGCAATTATTTTTGCATTCTTAAAAACATCTTTTGCAACAATCTATAACAAGAAATTTTACTTCATTATTTTATTAAAACATTTTAGCAGAAAAATCATTTGTTGTTAGAAATTTATATTAAACAAATGTTGCACAAATTTTCTGAATAACGTTTTTGATGGCTTAAAAATAATGTTGAAGGATTTAATACTAAATTATTTTGGAATATCATAATACTCACTTATATATTGCAAGATACAGCAAAACATTCGAAAGATTTTGCTGATATATGTTTTCTTAACTACTGTATTCATCAGACATTGTGATTTATTTTACTGCGAACTTAGGATTTATATATTGTGAATATTTTTTTCTTTTAGTTTTTGTTTTAATAGGCTATTAAAAACAGATTTGAAGACTTTTGTCCTTCTAAGTCAGTCAGATTTTTTCCATCACAGAACGCTGTAATAACTTCTGACAGAAAAAAAAATTAAAAAATTAATTAAATTTTTGAAAATTAGAAATGACCTTTATTTACTTGGACCATATGGCTTTAACATAACTTAAAAAATTGCTTCAACATAATTTAGAAACATAAATTGTAAAATAATGAATTCCTTAAAGGGTGAATACATCTATAATAGCTAAATACCAATGGTACACAAAACGTAAAAGAGTAATGAATTATTTTAATTTAAATGCAATAATGTAATGTTTAATATCTTTTCCATCTAATTTCTCAATATCTAGTTGTTGCTTTTTGCTGGAATTTAAGCCTAATGGAAAAACATTTATTTTTATCTTGCTTTAAAATTCTTTATATCGACATAATAAAACTACAAATAATTATTCTAAATAAAGTATAAAATTTTTTTTTTACTTGTCAGATTTTGAAGGAATCTGAGATTCCCCATTAGTATACTTTGTATTGAAAGTACTTGAACCAATTTGAAATCCTCCTAATACAGGCTTTGATCTCCTTGGAAGCTTGAAAAAGAAATTGAATTTATTTAATAAGTTTATTAAAATAAAAATAATATAAAATATTTTTAATTTTTATCAATAAAATAAAATTTAAAATCTCATTAAAAAAATTTGCTTAATCATTTTCATTTTTAAATAATAAATTTAAACCTTTTCCTTTTGAAAATAATTTAATCCAATATAAATTTTTAAATGTTTACAGTTAAATTACACCATAGTTGTCTGCAGTAACAGGAAAAAAAAAGTATAATAGAAAAAGAGAAATATTTCTAAAATATCAGATCAGATCATCAAACTAACCAAAAAAGAAAAGTATTTACTTGATCTAATCCTTTAAAAAAACAAGTTAAACTTTTCAAAGCAGGCCCAAAAGAATCAAAAACATTTATTCGACCCTGAATCCATTTAGACAATTGAGATTGGATTCTTTTATCCTTGAACCTACAAAGAAACAAAAAATAAATGTCTGAATTATCTGCTAACATGATTTATTTTTCTATGTATCTTTAAAAAATAACAAATTTGGTAGGAATTTAATAATTTCCAATTTTTAGAAAGATGTTTTCAAGTCCCAGAAGTACATCTGTGTATTTCCAGATGGACTGTCACAAATTCAGAATTTGTTAAATGGATAAAACAATAATTAGGTATTAGTTTAGAAATCTAACACAGAATGAACATACAGGGCAATCTAAAGGAGAAATATATGTTTGGAAAGGTTTATTAAAATAAAAATAATATAAAATATTTTTAATTTTTTCCCTCATTTACATCTAATGAGGGGGAAAGAGCCCATGCCTATTGATATATGATGCTATTTTGAATCCATTATGCCACAATTATTCATAAATATTATGTTTAGTTCTCATGTTTCTCTAAACTTTATACATTTAATTTTAAGTGAAAAAGTTCATTTTCATTTAAAGGGATTAATTGATCAATAAAATTGCAAATAGAAGATAAAAAAATAAACTTGTGGATTGTGCAAGATACCACTAGTAAAAAGTGCAAAAGTAGAAGCATGGTTTGGTTTTGACAAGTAAGGGATTTTTCAAATTGTCTTCATTGAACCAGAAAACTTTGCAATAATGATAAAATTGTCTGGATTTCATCCTCTTAAATATATCTTTCACTTGATTAATTTCTTACAAAAGTGGGAAACATTTTTTTAAGGGCACTTCATAATACATTTGTAAGACAGCAAACTTTATACAATGAAAAAAAAAAATCAAAGACCTATATAAAACAAATGAAATCAATCAAGAATTATTGAAAGATTTGGGAAAAGTTTACAAGCAAATGTGTCAATGAAATAGCTACTACTAGAATGATCTTATTTATAATATTAGCTGTGTAATTCCACGTATACAAAAAATAAAATGAGAAGATATGCTAATTACTAAAAATAATGTATGTAAAAAGGAAACTTAAAACTTAAATATCAATGTTTAAATACTTATAATTTAGATAGAATAATAAATGTTTTTTATCTACCACATTGACAAAATAAGTTCTTTAAATATGCCTATCATGGGCATTTCTGCCTTATTAATTTCTAACAATAGAAGATCACTAATTAATTGATAAAAAATTAAGCACTCTTTCAATAAATACTGAATGATTATTTAAATATTGACAGAAAATAAATCCTTATAAATTCTGTATATTTAATTCTTATTAAATAACTTGAACACAAAATCAGAATAAAGATTAATCACAGGTAAGATATATTTCAGAAATTCAAAACAGCACAGAACTTTTCTAATAAGAGGAACTATACCTATTATCACATAAAAGAATGGCACCAAAATCATCTTTGTGTCGAATAACTCGACCAATAGCTTGATTCACAGCTCTTGAAGCTTGTAGGACATACCAGTCATTACCATACAGACCCTATAATAAATTTCATAAAAGAATATTGAACATTGGTGTCATTTATTATAAAACTTAATGATATGAAAAATAAAAAATGCAGATAATTTTAATGAATAGAGTTAATTTGTTTTACCGATCACATTAAATATGCTTCAATATAAATCCATGCTTCTCTTAAAATGATGCTTATTCATATCTAGAGAATACTTCACTAAAAATAAAATTTTGTTTTTTCTTTACATCATACATGAGTATAATATTGTCTTTTGAAGAATATCACACTTGATTTAAAAACACCAAATAAGTAAAGAAATGATATACAATACACTCCTGAATATCTAGCCTAATGAGACGGAAAGACTAGGTGGATAGCAAAAAAAGCTGATACACCATTCTATGAATTCATTCCTTTACCCACCAATACTTGAAGATAAAAATTTTATCTAAAACCCATTGTTATAATGTGTGCTTTCTCACTTCTTATTGACTACTAAAGCCCTCCATTTATCTCAATGTGAATGCAGCTGAGGCCCGGTGAATTATAGAGTCAGCTGCCAGTAATGCGTTGAGTTGAAATAGAAGGATCTGTGCTGGTAGTTTATATACTACATTGCATGTTTTGAGAATTATCTTAGAGAAAAAGTAAATAAAAGAATATAAACTGTTTATATTTTAATATAAATTCTACAGTGTTCGACTTAAATACGGGAAATTTTAACATATATTGTAGACCTACTTCTTAAAAAAATTGGCTCAAACTCATTTTATTTTTCACTGATAAAAGATTATATAGGTATACAAAGGTAACCTTAAGATAAGAATCAAACAATTTCTTGTTTTTGAAAAAGTCTTTCACAGATGACTTCATACAAGTCTTCCCTTTTCATTTATGTTACAATGAAAGAAAATTAGGCCAGATAATAACTAAGCTGGATAGTTGCAAACCAGGCACTTGGGAATGTACTGTATTTTAACAAAACAGATTACATAATAATATGACTCTAAGTTACATTAATGAAGTTCAGGTTGCAAACATGAGAACTAAATACATATGATTACTGATTTGAATTTTAAAATAAACACTGAGGAAAAGACCAAGATTAGAATTTTGAAACAGCATTAGTACAGTATTGCTATACAAGAAAACAATTCTAAACTGAAATTTTTTGTTATTCTTATATGAATATTTATTTCTATGAGAAATGCCTACAACCTTCTTTAAAACATTTAGAATTAATAAAAGATGAATTGTGAAAAATAGTTTGTAATTTAGTTAAATCTTAATTATTAATAGAGTAGTACATCAGTCTTTACTTTTTTCTCCTTGGCTATAGTATTCAGATAGTTCATTTTCATTTTAACTCTGGGATCCATAGATGGAGGGAACGGTAAACCTGTGATGACTACAGCACGGGCATTTTCATCAGCAAAATCTAGCCCTTCACTAACCTATCAATATAAAGTCAAAAAATGAGCTACAAATCTTTAAAAAAAATGCAGAAAATTATTTTTATAAAATAAATAATTAAAAAACAACAGGAGTAGTCTCCAAAACTTAACATACTCTCTAATAAATTGTCATGTTAGATAATAGATGGCATTAACATATAATAATTAAAAATATTAATTTTTAGAGTGAATTTAGCATTTTTACTGAATTTATTATGCCATCCTGGTAAATTATGTGGCAATTAATCCCTTGCATGTATTAAAAGACTCCCCAAATCGAATTTGTGTTTTAGACATGTTTTTTTCAACATACTAAAACAAAAATTTGACACAAAACTGCACTTGTAGTCACAAAAATTTTCATGCCAAATTTGATAACTTTAAATCAATGCATTTTTGAATTATCATTTTTCATTATTTATGAAACAAACAGTCAATTCATAATTTTATTTGACAAAATTTGATTACACTATAGATGCTAAATTTGTGTACAAAATTTTATCTATCCAGCTCTCTTTGTTTTGAAATAGACAGATTAACTTATATTTGAACAGCACAGCAGGACAGACAGACTTCCTCTAAACAGATTTTACTCAAAAATTGATTAAAATCTGTATATTTGATATTAAAACTGTATAACATATTTCAACTATATAAATCAAACTGCTTCTGAGTTGCCTTTGTCACAGACATATGGACGGACATTTTCTGAAAATGTGTTTTTTCGAATTCAGGGATATCTGAAAAGTGGAGATTCGTCAAAATCTTGAATTCAAATTTTTTGACAATTACTATACTTTCTCTATACTACATACATAAGCAAGCAAAAATAAAAATAAAAATTCAAAAAAAAAAAGTTCTTTTAAATTAAAATTTTCTTTTAATTTAAAATTTCTTTCTCTCTAAATTTTTTAAGAGCAAAGCTTCAATGTAACAAAAAAAAGATTAACTTACTTTTCCTCGGCATACAGCTAATAATGTTGCTCCCTTTGAATCAGGGTCTTTGATGACAGAATAGTACTTTTCAATGCTCTCTTGAAATGCGTCTTTACCCTGAGGTTCCATAAATAATGGCTTCAAACCAGATAAGTTTTGCCAGATACCACTATCTTCCCAAGATGCAACATTTGATTTCATTACTGAATAGGATGGAAAGAATACCAAAAGACCATCAGGAACCATCCTACAGAAATTGCAAATAGTGCGTCCCAAAGAACTGATATATTTTTCATTAGACCTAGAAGGATGATTTAATCATTAATATTTATTTAAAATGTAAAAATTATTTGACCATATTAGATAAAACAAATTTATCAAACATAACACAGATTTGGGAGAAGGGGGGAAAAAACTGAACTTTTTGAAATAAATAATTGTGTCAGATTCAAACAAGAAATATGATTAATTTAATAATGTAATGAATAAATTTATACAAAGGATGTTTGAGATATTAAAAATTATTGCAGAATCACTGCATAAAAGAAAATTAATTCACATCAAGAATGATAAGATTTGAGAAAGCTGAAAATGCATATTTCTGGAGAAATGTGCATTTTCAAATTTGATTCATTTTAACTCACATTTGAAGCATGTGTCATGTTTAATTTATTAATAAAGATAAATAACAACTATAAACAGTAATCACTCAAATTGATAAAATTGGGAAAACTAAGATGAATATCACATACCTGTTAAATAATAAATAAATATTCTTGAATATGATTCTCAAAATAAATCAAAGAATTAATACATATTGACATTTTTTTTCCAACCATAAAGAATTGATATAAGTGTAATGAAATTCTACACTTATTTCAGCACCTTAATTTCTCAAAGTCCTTTTTTAAAAAAATTTTAAAATGAGCAGAAACATGATTTATGGACAAATGATGTGGTTATTCACAGTTTTCTATGTATTATTAGCCTAATAACAATTTATATTAATAACTAATAACAGAAATTAGGCATTTAAAGGCACATACTTTTTGTTAAAATTGATGTCTGTGTTTCCCTCAAAATTATATTCAATGAAATTATGATAATGGCATATGCTCGTAATTTTGCAGAAGAATAAATAAATATATTACACATACAAGCTGTTTTAAAATTTAAATAGCTGATAAAATATTTCATAACTTAATCACTTACCTGTTTTGATAAGATGAATTAAGAGGTGTACCATCTGGTCCACAGGTCACAACTCCAACAAAAACTTGATTGTCTTTTATAATATGTGGATTTTCCAGAGTAACAGGAAAACTCACTCCTAATTCATTAATTAAAGGCCCCAAAGGAGACAGAGTACCACTGGTTAGTATAATGCTATGCACTCCACGATCAACAATGTCTCTCATTCTGAAATTAATGTTTGTTTATAAAATACTGAAATTTTTTTAAAGAAAAATGCCTTTAAACTGTTAAATATATTTTCAATATAAAAATTGAAAAATGCCAATAATTTCTATGGTGGCAGCAAATAATTAATACTAGTAAAATATTTTTTTTAATAACGCATTAAGAAATAAACTAACTGATTGCTATTACATTAAAAAAAAAACTTTAAGCTTTTTGGGGCACTTCAAAGTATTGTTGTATTGCAGCCAAACTTTTAAAAAATTCTTATAGAACATAAAAGACAACTTTTCCCAACTATTAAAATCTAAAAAACTAAAATCTAAAATAAATAAAAGCCCATTTTTAAAATGTCAATTTTTTATTTTATTTTATTTATTTATTTTTACAAATTTCAATATCTTTGTAGAATAATAAATTAAACTAGCCACATTAAAAAAAGAAAAATATATTTTGCTTGCAACTAACTTTGGTAAAATAAAATTTACCCAAGTTCAGGTGAGAAACACCAGCAGTCCATTTTCCAGCTCGGTTTTCGCTTTAAACCAGCAGCAGGTACTGCCCATGGATCAGTAGAAGACTGAGATTTAAGTGGGTTTTCATGTTGAAGAAAAATCTGTAAAATGCAGAAAGAGATTAATAGAAAGATTTAGGTAAAATTTTAAAAAATTTATTCAGATATTTCAATCTTTCATTTGATATTACACAAACCTTCCAAAATAGTTTAATAAAAAGCATATAAGTTCCAAATCCAAATTTTCTAAAAAAATATTTTTAAACAAGAAAATCGCTACAATGTCTTTTAGTAATTTGATTTTGAATTTTAAAAAATGCTTATTTTTATTCATTATTTACTTTTTCTTAGTATTACAAAAAATTATTTATAATCCTTTTATTTCACAAAAAAAAAAAAAAAAAAAAAAAAAACCTTGCAAATTTTTTAAAGCTGTGAAGATGATTAAAAAAACTTGAAAGATTAAATCATTCAAAATTCTCACTATGTAACAGTATATTTTATAATGTCAAGTATAAAAAGAAATGTTGGATTTGCATTTATCTGAGAAAATAATGCTTCATATTATACTTTAAATTAGATATTCTATATGATGTTTCATCTAAAAGCATGATTATGTAAATCATTATTTCCTAATATTATATAATAATAACAATTAACATTTAATTAAAATATATAAAAAATTTTATTTTAAATAAAATGTTTCTGTACTTAGAAGACAAAGTATTAGTTATGACAATGAAAAGAAATAAAAATAAAAAATCATTTATACAAATTTATAAACATTAAACAGAAACTCAAATAATGACTAATTCTTCCAATATTGAAAAATAAAAATCTGTGTAATCAATGAACTTTCCTCTAAACTTACTTTATATTTAGTCGCAAATTCTCTTTTAAATTCAAGTTCACTGTGAGCGGCACCTGAAGTTCGTGAAAACAAAACACTAAGCAAATCAGAGAATTTCTGCAACCCAGTACCTTTTGAGGTCCAGGGATTATCAGACTTAGTTGAATGGTACAAGATCACTTTGTCTAATAGATCTAAAACAACATCCTTCTTTTGAGCAGTTAATTCCACTTTTGAAAGAATCTACAATAATGAAAATATTAATAAATGGTATCAGATTAATTCTTATAATTGATAATTAAGTTAAAACAAATTTCCAATTTTTATTACAGATGAACTTTTAAATCCATATTAATGAACAATATATCACACATTATAAGTTAGCCAGAATAATTCTCTTTCATATATTAAAGTTCACTGATTAAAAAAACTGATACTTCCAAAATCAAAAACTAAATCTTAATGTTAAGTTAAAAGTTTTCTTAATCAAGAAATAATTGTAAAGTATTAAAATTTATTCCTGGTACTTAAAAATATTAAGTGCTGAAAATGAAATGATCAATTAAAAACTATTCTAATATCAAAAATAATAACAAAATGAAAATTAAATATGCCATGACTGATAAATTGAATATCTTACACTGTTAGTTCAGCCATAAGTTTCTTCAAATACATATATATAAATTTCCTACTGCCCCAGCTGGAACTATGCATAATTATTACTCTATATAATATTTATATTTATTGAATATAAATATATAGTAAGTTAACTAACTATTACATTTATAATATATTTATATTCTACACATATTTATATTCATATATTATAAACATTTGTAATTAGAAATTTAAATAAAACTTATAATAAATAATAATAATAATATATTCTTTAATGGCTATAAATACTCTGTGACTTTTTTTTTTTTCAATTCTCATATTTTTAAAAAATGCTTCGTTTCAGTAAAAAATGTTGTTATATTAATTGTCAAATAATCATTTCCACTTTAATACATAAATTCCATGAGATGGGAAATAATAACTTCAAAAGTAATGTTCTCACATGATAAGTTGAAATTTGCAATAGTAGATTTTTTTTTTCTTTCTTTTCTCTTAAAAGTGATTGTATTTTTCTTGTTCCCAAACAATCTTTAATTGAAATATGTCTCTCATTAATGAAATTATGAAGTAAAAATTTTGTCATTTTGATATATTTTCAAGATAATGCAAAAAATTCTAAAACCATCTTCTTTAATTGATATTTTGTACATCTCAAAATCTAATTTTTTAGAGCTACTAGAAAGTTTTAAAAATGACCTTTTAATAGATATAGCTATTGATAAGTTTGATAATTATTGATATTGATAAATAATTTTTGATGATTTTTTTGCATTGATCTGAAGAAGTTTGATATATTGGAAAAGTCCTTAAAAATTCATACAATTAAAAAATTTCATCTTCAAAATATTATCTTAACAATTTATTTTAATTTTAAATACTTTTAATATAATCTACAGGAAATTTAATGATATCTATGCATTAAAATATGCTGAACAGTAACAAATTAGTTATATAGTCCCAGATATTTCTTTGCAAGAAAAAATATTCAAATAACAAAGTGAAATTAATTTCTTATGCTATTACATTTCATTCATTATTTGAATATTACAGAACAGATTTTGGAAATATAAACATTCATCATTTATGTAATATTTATATCACATCCTCATTATTACCTCAATCATATAATCACCAGGTCTTGAACCATCTTTTACAGAGACTTCAGATGCTTCTTTATCCATCACTTCTTCCAACTCACAAAACATTACTTTCAAAATGGAAAGATCCGTTAAAGTGAAATCTGGAGCACCGGTATCAGAGCTAGAGAATTTTTCATCAAAATCTTTAATCATCTCCATGGTCTGAGTAATCTGTGAAAGTCAAAGAAAAAAGTGCACTAAAGGGGAAAAAATGGGATTTTTTTTACAGCATATAATTTTTTTAACTCAGTATTAATATTTAAAAAGTAAACATAAATTCTATTTTACCTAATAATGTACAATAGCTTTTTACTTTTTTAAATTAATCAGTGAAATTTTTGCTGATAAGTAACTTTATCCTTTACTCATAAGCATGAAAATGTAAGCAAGATTATATAGCAGTATTCAACAGACTCTTCAGGAGATTAAACTTGCTGTCCCTGAAATAGGATTCTGATTAGACAACACAAACATGAAACTAACTTATCAAACAAAAGTTGGCATATTAAAATAATATAAGTGACTTCATAAGTGGTAATTTTTCATTAGTATTTTCAGCTTATAGTATTGTAATTGAGTAAGAATTTTAAACAGAATCCAATGTCTACAGCAATTCCTAGGCTGTGTAATTTCATATTAATTCAAATAAAAAATGTGCCATTTTCTTTTTTTTTTTTTTTTTTTTTAAAAAAAACTAGCTAAAATATTATATTACCAATCTATATACATAAAGAAAAAAGTTTGAGCATTTTTTCTATAAATGCATAAATTTTGCACAATCATGATAAAATTTGATGCATGTAATTCATCTAAAGAGAGAATCAATTTATGACAGTTAAAAAATAAATTACATGCCAGCAATTAAAAAGGTTTTTGTTAACTTTTTAAATTCTGGAATTCTTAAAATGATAACAATTTAATTGACATGAACTTTAACATAAATTTTTAATACCATTATCTCAAATAATACTTTTAATATCATTATCTGTAACAATAATTCTATTTTTTTAATAAGTAAATTCAAACTAACTTCATTTTTTGTTTATTTTAATCATATTTCTTTTATAACTGTTAAATCATATTTCTCTTACCACTGTTCAATTGCATTTTGCTTTCTTCAATGCAAAAATTGTATTGACTCTAGAGTAAAATTTCTCTAACTTAAAATTTAGAGATATACATTGTTTTAAATATGCTTAATAATTCAAGTACATTGAATGAAGTTATTTTTGTTATTTAATTTGATCAGTTTTCTTAAATGAAATATTTTCAAATGCCATATTCAAATTGGTACTTTTTATAAACAAATAAAAGACATTTGCTTTGCTTTATAATAATATTTGAGTTTAGTTTCAATTTTATAGCTATAAATTAAAGCTATTTTTTTAAAAGTAAGAAAATTAAAAACTTTAATTTAAAATTACTATTTGCAAAATTCTGACAATCATCTCTTACTAATTTATTATTATTATTGGGAATACAGCTTCCAATAAAGGAAGATTATTTTGTTCACAATTTCAAAGTAACATATTCTTTCACCAATATATACAATATAGATATTTAACAATTTTTTAACTATTACTTTTTGCTATTAAAAACTTCCAAATAATGATAATTAATTTTTTTAAAAAACATTTAAAAAGTAGGCATAGTAGAGAGTTATTCTGTTACACATAAATTTTAATTATCCAAAAATTCATATTTTTTCAAACAACAAATGCAAAATTTTACATATTTATACATCTAAATTAATAGTTTAAATATCAGATATATATCTATACTAATATTATAAATGTGAAAGTGTGAATGGATGGATGTTTGTTACTCAATCACGGAAGACCGGCAGAACAGAATGGGATGAAATTTAACACAAAGATAGATTATAATCAGGAATAGAACATAGGCTACTTTTCATTCCAGTTCATTGAGTGGTTAATTTTTTATTCATTGAAAACTAACTTTTGCACCAAAAGACTGAGGCCAAATCCAATGATTCTATTTATTTCCTTTGTGTTTGATGTATTTAAAATCAAATGTTGTCAATTAATCAAACTTTTGGATTCATTCTAAAGTACTTTTAAATTAAAAGAAACAGAATAAAGGAAATAAAAAATTTCTAATATGCACTGCTTTACCACAACTGGTGTAGGAAAGTCAGACGTGTGTTATGCCAACTGGCGTTGAAAGTTCATGTGTGATAGTTTGTGTGTCAACTGTGTTTGCGCATGATGACAACTGTGTTTTCATTTAAATTAAAAGTTTAAAAATTATGTGTATAATACTGTTGTAGCTATCTCAATCTTAATCAATAAATAAAATGGATTTTACCTGATTTTAAAGAAATAGACGATTTGTTGTTTTGTTTTATTTTGGGTACACAATGAAAATAAATTGTTTTTACGTTAGTTGTTGTTTTTGTAACTAAATTGTATTTATATTATATATTTTTCGTACATGCTTATACTTTTAAAGGTATTTTGTTTTTAGGTTAGGTTTAATTTTTTTTATTTGTCGTAATATTAGTTTTTTGTACATATATATCAAAATTTCCACACAAACAGAGTCGTGGGTAATAGCTAGTATATATATATATATATATATATATATATATATAACATCCTTTGATGAATTTTTTAAAAATTTTATTAACTTATATTTTACATAACTTTGAATTACCTCTGTTATAGCCAAAGCTAGATCGTATGATCGAAGTTGAAATGACATGCTTTCTTCACAGGCTCCTTCTATATTGTGTGCTTCATCAAAGATCACAATATTTCCTTGTAATTCAATTCCATGTGCTCTTCTGCTTTTAGGATCAATTATGTAATTGTAAGGAGTAAAAATCATGTCTGCTCTTGATTTAAGGTGCCTAGAAGCATAATAGGGACAGACCCTAACATAGAAAATATTTTATGAATTATAACATCTAATTTTAACAACTTAATAACATTCCTAAAATATAATATTGAAAATAATTATCAATGATTAATCGTAAAAATATGTGTGTCTGTCATATTCCTATTTTAGTATCAAATGAAAGTAAACTTTAAACATTATTTAATAATTAAATAGAAATTAATTTCATTTAATTGTATAGGATAAAAATTATTCTTCAGGAAACAACAGAAGCACAATTCATATTCAAATTATGGTTTATAAGAAATATTCTCGGAATTTCAGTTATTTAAATATAAGCATCATAAAATAATAAAATTACAGTTCCACTTAAGTGAACTATGAACAAAAAAATACTTACATATTTTTCTTTCCCAGGGTCATTAAGTCTTCAATATCCAGAACTGAAGAATCTTGATAATCTGATTTCGATGCTATCTTTTCTTCATAATTCAGATAAAAAGGGCATGTTTTACTGCTAATCTTTGCACGGCACATGTATACTTTAGCAGTATGATTGGCTGCTTTTGATACTTCAGCATGTAAGCATAATTGATCACGAGATCCCAAAGCTATTGATTTGACACTAAAAGTAAAAATCAATAAAAAAAATTTCATTCTAATGTTTAATAATTCATTGTTTCTAAGATAAATTGAAATGTTTTTATTGAATTTTCATTATTTATTTTATATAATAAAATGTTTAAAATTAATATTCAACTAAAATATCACAAAAAAATTATTAGTAGTATTACTATATTAATAGTAAACTTTTTTTACAAAATTTAAATAAGAATTTAAGTTTTAGTTATTCTGTCAGCAGAAGCCGGGCGACGTAGTGGTAGCACTTCCCAACATTCGATCCTCAGGATGGGCAAGGTCGGCTCAGCCTTTTATCTCTTCAGTGTGACCAATAAACTAAGGGCCAAGCCTTCTTGGGAACTAAACATTGGGGGTTCCATGTTAAACTGACCACCTAACTGGAACATATGCCTTGCACCCCAGGATCCTTAGTCAAGAAAACAGATATCGACACTGTAGGCATTCGCCCGTATGGGCTATAGTATCACTGAGTTTAGTTTTATTTTATCAGCAGGATACCATTTAAAGACTTTTTAGCACAAGTGTTGGTGGAATTGTGCCAATGTGTAGCTTGAATTCCGTCAAGGATTGAACTTGCAATGTTTGGGTTTGAAGTTCAGTAACTTATCCACTATACAAAAGTGGCCACTAATATTAAGTGGCAGTTATTGGCTTATTAAGATGTCACCACAATACTCTCCTACCAGTGAGGTCAGTAGAGGGACGAACAATTTTATAGCGCCAAGCATTATGGCTAGTGTATGACAGTTGCTACTGCGTCAAGTAAGTCTGACGATTTTGCTTTGGTTACGTTTGCTGTGGGTAGATGACGCCACGACAGCTGTTGAAAATCCATCACGTCCGGGTCATCAATTTGGCGTAAGTGTTGGCGGAATTGTGCGATATGTAGGTTGAATTCTGATAAGGATCGAACTTGCAATGTTTGGGTTTGAAGTCCAGTAACTTATCCACTAAACAAAAGAGGCCACCGATGTTTAGTGGCAGTTACTGGCTTATTAAGATGTCACCACTACTTCTAAATAATTATATTTCTTATGGTGATGAACAGTGGTAAGTTAGGTGATGATAACAACTTGTGTTGAGAAGAGTTTTCTACTCCTTGCTTACTAACTACAATGAAAATGCTGCCTCCTAGCACTTGTTAAATCAATTATAGTTTAGTTTAATTCATTTGAATTAAAGCACTAAAATGCTTTAATTCAAATCAGAATTAAGTTCATTGGCTTTGGAAAAGGTATCTTAATTTTTGTAAACATTTAAAAACTGAATGAAATAACCATAACATTATGGAAGTATATAATATAGCAGATAATTTTTTTAAGATTATTTCAAGAGAACCCAGAAAATAGATTATTTAGATGTAAAAATAAAGACCCTATTACACAACATTTTAGCACAATTACAATAAAAAAGATAATTTTAAGAATTAAATACTCAAATTTAATTTATTACTCAAAATATTTCATACTGTATGAATTATTAACATTAATGTTATATCAGTAATTAAAAACCAAATAAAAATGTTCTGCAACACTGATAATATATAGGTAATTATTAGAAAGCAAAAAATGTAATTCAAAGATATTTAAAAATCAAAATTGTATTTACCTCCCATAATAATAAGATGTATTCAAAAAAATTAATTGACATAATATTTATAAAATTCAAACAACTACTGAAGATGGTGTGTATTAATAAGATTAATTTATTCATATTAAATAATTTTAATTAATTCATTTTATTGTAAAAATATACCCTATTATTTATATTATATTATTTTGAATTATACTTCAGCAATAATGGTAGTGCATGATGAGTGGTTAATTATATTCAAAATAACAACACTAATTAGTGATGCTTCTGAAGTTCATAAACTTCATTCTATAAAAAAACGCATACAACTTTATTTCATTCATTCTGACTGAATTTTCTTATGCATGATTCCGAAAACACTTTCATATGTCAGTTTAATTAGTCTTTTTTTGATGATTATTTGGCTGATATACAAGTTTAAGTAATAATAATAAACACTAGAAAGGATGATCAAATTTGCTTGCATTTTAATGAAGAAATCAAGTGATCATACCTATAGCATTGCCAAATCCTGTAGATAAATAATGCAGTATTTAGGAGATGCATAAAACAAATATTTATACAGATAACATCTAACGAACAAATATATAGGGAAGCTAGCTTTTAGATATTAAACCAACAATCTTTGCGATTTGTTAATTTTACAGTTGTTAGAGTTTAAGCTACTTTTATGAATTTTGAATCCCAACTAAGTCGATTAATCTAAGAAAAACCATTTCAATTCAAATTGTTAGTTTTGTTTGTTTATGTTCTATGTTTCTATATATTCCTTTAAAATTCCAGATAAGTATTCTAGAATATTCTTTAAATAAGCATCCCTGAATTCCACAAGTTGTGGGCATATTCTTTTCATTCAAGTGAGTTGCTTCTAGTTAATGAATTTACTATTTAGTAAACTAGTTCTGCATCTTTGTAGTAATATCTACAAAGTATTTTCAGTTCAAATAAGTCAATTCTCTTTATATGGATCATATTCAACCTAGCTTGATATATTGTTTGAATCTTTTCATATTGTCAAGTAATTTCTATTAATAATTTTAAAACTCCCTCTTCTTCCTCTAATTATAATTTTGTAAAATTATTGTTTTTAAAAATCTAAAATAAAATCCTTCTACAAGAAAGGATACTTAAATTTATTTCAGATATCTTGATTTTTCAATGATTTAATTCTAAGTAAATTTCTAAATAAGGGAAAAAATGAAATCATGTACATATTTCAACAGATACAAAATTTAATTAATTAATTAAAATGGTAAATAAATTTAATGTAAAAAAATTAAAGTATAGAATATGAAAATATCACAGAAACTATTAAAATAATTAAAAACTAATAGAAAATAAAAATAAAAAATTCATACTGCTTATAATTACTTCTTTTTAACTCCTGGATAGCTTGTGATAATTGAGAATGGGTTCTTGAACTATAGATGATTCTTGGAGCCACTGAATAGTAATTAAAAATGAGTTACTACAAATAACAAGAATGCATTCGAATGAAAGTAAAATTCAACAAATAGTTTTGGTTTGAAACAATTGAAATTTTATGATCAAATGCAAGAAAAAAGAATCAATTTTCTATTTTCCATGTAGATTGAAAATAAATTGAAATATTAGAAACATAATTAAATTAATAAGGCATCAAAAGTTCATAATCTTATTAGATCGTATTAAAGAAATTTTCACATATAAACCAAGCAAATGATTTTAGCAACTAACAGCTGTTGTAACAAGGAATGCATAAATTTTTTTGTATATTTAAGCAAAAAAAAACTTTTTTTATAAAATTGCCATCTTCTTTTTGCTTACTAAAATTGGATCCAGAATCCCAGTTGCCTACCAATCCTTCCAAAGCAGATTTAAGATCGCTAAAAATCCCAGGACTGCTATTATGCGAATGTTGAATGAGTGAAAGCTGTTGTTGAGCTTTGTAACTTTCTAACCATGCCAGGGATGAACACAGTAAACTCAGAGTTTTACCAGTGCCAGTGGGACTCTCAAGTATTCCATTGACGCGCTGAAAATTGATGTAAAAACTTTAATAATAATTTCTGAAGAAAAAGATTTAAGAAGTAATTAGAAAGAATTAGAAAGTAAGTAAAATCGAACCCTTTGTAAGCATTCAATCACTTTTTTCATATAATCTTCTTGCACAGGATAAGGTTGGCAAGGAAATAATACTTGAATTCCACTGATTTCACACTGCATTATTTAAAAATTCTATGACTTAGAATACTAAACATATAATTGAAAAAAAAGAAAAACAAATATCTTTCATCGATAGTGTTTAAATTTCAAGCGCGCAAAACAACGACTCGTTAAAGAGAGTATACTTTTTATTCCGATATTTATCAGATGTGTACAGAGGAAATAATACATCCGGAGAACCGGTTTCATTTTGATAATCGTGGGATTGGCTACGAAGGTCATGGATTGGAGAAGGCCGCGGTTGTTCAATGGTTGCTAGGAAAAGATATTTTCGCCAATAAATAAATAGAGGATTTATTTGTTCACATGTCATAAATGAGAAATTATTAATACTTTCGGGAACGATTGTCGCTTTTGTGAAATAGTAGATGCATGAAGAACATAAGCAACCTTCTAGTCAAAAATTTGTTTTCTTTCATTAAGTCTAATATCATAATTTAATTATAGAAATACATAATTAAGAAAATGACGATGATGATGTGTCCGTGTTAAAACACGGACCATTAAATATGACTAATCTCATTTTTGAATTATCGTTCTGAATGTTTCTCATGGCAAAGGATAGTAAGACCATAAAAATAAATCTTCCAAAGTCACGTCATTTTTTAAAAAATTAACTGGCATTGAAATAATACGTTAACTTATAAAGAAATGCCTTAACGCAGAAATAACTTCATGAGAAAACTGAATGATTTTATAGAGCTATAAATGAACTTAAAAAGCTCATTAAAATTATTAACGAAAACTAAATATATTGTTTTATGGAATATAAATTTAATGCTGGTAGGATTTTAATTAATTGCTTGTGTAATTTAATCAGTTTTTTTTACTTTTTCGAATATAAGGTATTACAAATTCATTACTTTGTTCCGCCGAAAGGTACACGGAAAAACTTGAATCATCGGATCGCCGTAACAGCAACTCAGGACGGAACTGTGGTTGAGTCCTAAGAACCATCACTGGCCACGACACAACCCTTCCGTAGGAGAGTATACCTCGTCGTCGATGAGAAAAGCCAGACTCCCACCCTTTCGTGTACCCACAGGGATGACAAAAAACAGCCTTCTCATCTTCAATTACGAGGTGCCTTCCAATGGGACGGAATAAGAAATATGGAAAAAGTACTCTAATCGAAAAAAAAAAAAATGATATCGAGATTTTGAGAAATTTTTATGTTATAAACTTCTCAGAGCTCGAAAAACACATTTCTGGCATTATGCATGATTGTGGAAAAGATCATTTTAAAAGCACCTTGAGCTAGAGAGATGAAATTTAGTACACGGTCTTTACGTCAATTTTTTAAAATTATTATTTACCAAGTTTTAAGTTGAATCCATTTGGTGGATAAATCTGTATGTCCGAACTACGTTACATCTACAAAAGATGTGGGTGCTAGATAGATGAAATTCGATACAGAATTATAATATTTAAAGTGTAAATATCTGTCAGATTTGAAAATCTTTATTTTCACTAGCATGTAAACCTGGTAGTTCAAAAAACACAATGAATTAAATATATCAAACAAAAAATGAGATTTTCAGAATATAATTATAGTTTTTTATCAAATTTGGTTTAACTGGTTGGAAGAAATATGAAATCTATTTTTTGCTATAGCATGTCAGGAAAAAAGTTCTGAAATACTCATCAAAAGTTTACCCGATACATTTAATAAAAATGCTCTTAAATGAGAGAAGATATCAATAGTTTTTCATTATTTTGCACCAATGATGAATGATTTACAATGTATAAGTGACGCACTTTGTCTAACACAATATTTTATGCGGGTAAGGGAGATTATCCCAATTTGGAATGGGTGTTGGCGGAATTGTGCCAATGTGTAGGTTGAACTCCGCCAAGGATCGAACTTTCGATGTTTCGCTTTGAAGTCCAGTAACTTATCCACTATACAAAAGTGGTCACCGATGTTTAGTGGCAGTTACTGGCTTATTAAGATGCCACCACATTCCGCCAACACCCACGCTAAACCCTTTATTAGAGAGTATGCGAGGAAAATTTGCGGAGAATAACTTCAGAGCCTATCTTTACATAAAAGCCATTCTTACTCCACTTAAAATTCAACATAATATCAGTGCAGTTATATGATATATATTTTTTCTTCACAGTTTTTTCAAAATATATTTAAGTACATTTTATTACCATGCTTTTTATAGTTGCGTGACGATACACGAACTAGGGATGCATAATCCACGATTTTTTTAATAACAAATATTTTTGCTATTGTTATTTTTAAATATTTGTTCTAAATAACTGCTATTTTAATCACACTTTTAATTAAAAATTACTAATTAGAATAAATAATCTTTTTTAATTATAATTAATATTTCATTTATTAAGTAATGTAGAATTGAAAATTTATCTATTTAAGATAAAGTTTTAAGCTTGATTTTTTCTCACAACCATTTAATTAATTAATTCATTGGATTTAAGTATTTTCTGAAAAAAATTGAAATTAAAAAGTATCCTTTCTTAAAATGTTTACTTTGGTTCTATATTCTGCAAACAGATGGCGGCTGTAAAATGAATGCCGAAAGGAGGTTACTTCACGGGCAATCAAGAATTATCTCTATCGGATACTCATATTG
>JAPMOQ010051213.1:2690119-2703618 GCA_026543055.1 Argiope trifasciata
TATAACAATCTTTTAAATATGCGAAAATACAAATTGACAGTCAGTCAACCGTTTAACAGATTGTATTCAAAATTTGGTTAAAATATAAATAAAATATACTTTCGTTGCTAAACCTGTTCACAAAATTTTTAACCATCTGGCTTCCTGTATTTTATAGTTACCAAATTCCATTTTACTTGTACAAACAATCAGAGAAATGTTTTGAGAATAAATTTTATCCAAAATTTGACAAAAATCTATAAAATTGCTCTTAAATCTAAACACTAAAGTTCATCACCATAGCTCAAAGCGTTTTTGAGTTATAGCGTTTAAAAAAAGGCAGACACGCTGTTTTTTTGGACTCTAGAAAATGTGAAATGAGGAGATCATCAAAACCTGGATTTTGAATTTTTCGACAAATTACAATACATCTTCTATGCTTCGTATGTTAAAAAGTAAAAGAAATTATATATATATATATATATATAAATTAAAATATTAGATTTTTTTCTCGTTTCAATTACTCACCAGTTAATTTATTCTCTGCAGTGATATGATCCGAAATTAAAATGTTGCAACTTGGGTTAATTCTGAACTAAAAATCTACTTGAAATTTTGAAGCACTCTCTCTTAATCAGTACCTGCCATTTATTAAGAGGTAATGATTTAATTACCAAATTTTCTTGATCTAGGTCCAGTAATTTGTTCTGTAGAGTTTCACATAATTTTCATATAATTTTTTTCACATAACTTCTATTATTTAAAGTATAGAAAAAACATGTAACCATAAATAAATTATATATATATATATATATATATATATATATATATATATATAAACCAACCTAGAGATTTCGATGTATTTACATGTTTTAAACTTTTATGAGTTCGAAAAATATATTTTAGGAAAATTTCCGTTTGTCAGTTTGTGGCAAAGTTAATTCATAAACTCTTCGAATAAGATGGCTAAAATTAATTAGTTGGATGAAATTAATTTAGTGTTAGACTATCTTTACGCTAAATTTCACATTTCTATCGAATTTTGGGTAAAACACATTCAGTAAAAGTCTACCGAACCGGCTCTATGAGTATAAATTAACATGATAACTATGAAATAAAGAGTCAGATAGATAAAATTCAGTGCACAGATTTAATCCCTAAAATGTAAATATTTGTTAAATTTTGAGCCAAATCCAACTATGGGTTGACTGTTTATTGGTCTGTACTTTCAGGAACATGTAAACGCGATAATTCAAAAACGCAGAGATTTAAAGATAGCAAATATAATATGTGATTTTATTTTTACAACAAATAAATACAGTTCTGTATTAAATTTTTGTTTCAATCGGTCGGGGAAAATGCGTCTAAAACACAAATTCAGTTTTTAAATACTTTTAACCACATGCTAGAGGTTAATCGCCAAAACACTCCCACGCACATGATATATTCAGTAACGCCAAAGGTTAATAATTCGTAATTTTTGTAGATAGATGAAATGATATATGAAATCGATATTATGAAAAGCATTCTCTAGTATAGCACCTTTATTAGAGAGTATGCGAAAAAGTTTTGAGAAGACCTTCGTCGGGTGAAATTTATTAAATTTAAATAAAAATTTATCAACTAAATATATCAGCTTAGTTCCTAAAAAATTATATTAAAAGTTTTTTTTTTTTTTTTTGAGTAAATGAAACATCTTGACTCAAATTTTTGGAAATTTAAAACATGAATTAAAATGGGAAATAAATTTTCTTAACGCGAAATAGAATAAATACATAAAATAAATCCCCTTAGATATACTCGCATGCCAAATCTGATAAACCTCGAAGGTCGTGAATTAGAGCTGTTTACAGGAGCTAATAAGAAACACAATTCCGGTTTGATAAGGAGAATTTTAAAAAATTGGTACTTTTCCATTATTCCGGGGCAAATCTCGCCAAGCAGACTTTTTGACGACAGCACACTGCCGCAATTTCGGCGCAGGCGATAAAATGTCTGCAACTTCTATAAAAATATAGCAGTAAAAGGTTACCGGCGGCGATATAACATTTGGCGTTGATTGCATCATTATTAGCGACTTTTCGCCTGCACTGGTATAATGTAAAAGTACCAAAAAATGTTCTGCGAATAACGTTATCACTTAAAACAAAAGCTCATATCATTTCAGTTCTTCAAAGCATATTTTGATAATGCATGTACTTATTTTAAATTCTAAATAAATAAATAAATATGAAATGATGATTTAATTGCTTTTTGATGAATATACTGCATTATTATAAATTATAACTCAGTTTATTACCGCATAAATATTTTATCTGCATTCAATATGATTCTAAAGAAGTGTAGTTTTGAAAGCCATTATAAAATATATGAAAATTATTCAATCAAGATAAAATGAAACTATGACTTTTGTAACCAATAATTGATTTCACTACTAAGTAAATATTTTTTTTTTAAAAAAAAGGGTGAATTACAAGAAGCTTTGTAATCACTGTTATCCGTGACTCTCACAGATGGTTTTCATTTCATTGATGAATCTGACAACATGCGTTTTTGTTTTTATTTCATGTAGACCGAGACGCGACGAAAAAAATTTTTGGGATAACTCTAAATATGATGATGACACGTGTTAGAATTTTCTAGCTCTTCTCAGAACTGACTCGTCACATAGATTTTTTGCAATGATCATAGTAAGTATCCTGGTTTAAAATGTACTTAAATTAAAATAGGCTAATTATTCTGTTTGAAATTATCAACATTGTCAGATCTGATCCGGTAGTCTGTCAAATATTGTTTATAACTATTTTTATATCATTCTTATTGTTGCTGATAGTATTTGACATTTGTGAATATATATTATAGCGAATAGATTATTTTTGATTTCTCTGTTTGTCATTATATGTAATCTTTCATTTTAGAAATTTCCCACCATGTCTTCCTCAATTAATTTTATTCTCTTTGGTGGAGCGTTAGTATTTCTATGTCACCCGGCTACTTCTGAAGTTTTCACGGCTATTGTGGATCTAGAAAAGCTGCTTTATACCGAAGGAGAAATCATCAAAACGATAGATAAATATATTGAGATGGAAGAAAAACGATTGCAAGAAATTAAAAAGTAAATTCCTTCAAATTATTAAAATTCATCGACTGATAAATAAAGTTTTTCGTATTTTCTTATATTTTAAAATACTAATTAGATGAAGCTATATCATTGAAAGTAATGCATTAAAGCGTTTGAAAGCAATGTCTTTTGATCTAATTATTGAGAAGTGTTATAAAAATAATCCTTAAAGTAATGTATGTTGCAAAAAAACATATTGCTATCATAGACCATAGCCACGCCTCTGCTTTAAATCAACATCTAATATTAAAGATGGAGTTATTAATTGATTGTTTCTTTTTTGACATTTTTCTAATTATGTCATTAAATCTATATAATTTTTTCACTGTTAAAATCTAATAGATAATTTTCTAGCAAAATTGAAATATTTCTCCTGCTATTACTTTTGTTGATAGTTATAAAGACACACTGCTTCAAATAAAATCAAATTATGCATAAAAATTATAATACATATACCAATTTGTTACCTTATAATTTTTTAAATGATATGTTTTTAAGTGCCTTCTAATAATAAAGATGAACGAATGTTTGTGTGTGTTAGGACTCTATTGACTGAACCATACGGTCTAGAATTATTGAACTGAACTCGTACATATATTTTTAAGAGAAAAAAGATGTACTTCAGAGAAGCTTGTTTTTTAAAATAAGATTTGATTCATTAAAAATTAAGGGAAATTTTGCTTTTAAAAAATAATTTTTTGGAATATTGCAAAATGTAAATAACTTTTGTATTATTTTAAAACTCAATAAATTATATTTTAATACCAGTCTGTATGATGTATAATTTTTTATTTCTGTTTTAAGGCAATTTTGAGTGCTTTTTATCAAATATATCAGAATAATTTTCTTTTTCTATGTCAAAATAATTTTCTTTTTTCTTAAGTAGGCTTAATAATGATCATGCTTATAATAAAATTTAAAAAATTTTTAATGCTTGCAATTTAATTCAGAATTATGGAATAATAAAAGTTTTTAAAGTTAAAAAATATTGCTGTTCTTTCAAATGCTATTATTTAATTTTGTAAAAATAAAAAAAAATTAGGAAAATGTGTTACATAATGAACAGAACAATGTGAGGTTTCCAAAATACTCTAAGCTATAAATTTATCACTATTTGAAGTTTTATAATTGCTTAAAAAGCTATATTATATAGAATGTTTGATTGAAAGTTTTAGCAGTCATTGAATCTATTGAACTACTTGTTACCGAAGGTTGTTATAACAGAATATGAAAAGAGAAGAGTAATAATCTTGCCTCGCTGTTCCTTTTGTAACTCCATAGATAGTATTTCTTTGTGATTAATTGTATCTGGACAGTTGACTTATGCATCAACTAACCTGTCTTTATGTTGTTTGTTAACTCAAAAATGTTAATATATATTTGTGTATCTTGGCTCATTAATTTTGTATTTCAAATCTAAACCTTCTACTTTTTAATGGTTATTAGAAATGTTATATTTATAGATCTGATTCTCTGATGAATAAAAAACATATACTAACAATCTAATGACGTTTAAATCTTCACATTTTTTTCAAGCAGTTTTAGTTTTGTTACAGCTTATTCCTAATAAGATTAAATTAATTCATGACTTTTATGTAAAAAGAATGATAGCTTTGTTTTCTTTTCTTCAAAAGTATGTAGATGAGATTGTTAAGTCTATTAAAAAACTAAGTTTAAAATTTATTTTTTAACTATCTGATTTTTGAATTTTCAAATTATTATATTATGCTACATGTAATTTAATATTTTTTTTGTTTAAAATAATGTTTTTGATCGTATATATATGGGTGTTAATTAATTCTACCGAAGATCGGTAGTTTAAAAAAGTATTAACCATATTTCAACAATCAAAATTCATCTATGAAAAACCGTAGTAATTGAAAATAAATATTATACTTAAAAAAATTAGCTACCTTTTTATGAACTGAAATTATTGATTTAGAAATTGCTTTACATTGAATTTTTTTTAAAAAATTGATTGTTTATTATTAGATTAAAAGATGAGTATGGCAGACTTCATCAAATAGCATCTGTAGATTCACAATCATTCCTAGAAAATCCTATCAATGCATTTTTGTTAGTTAAAAGGCTGAGTACTGATTGGAAGTTAGCTGAATCATTGATGTTGAAAAGTGCTGGAAAAGGTATATGTAATTTAAAAAAAAATTTTTTTTAAATCATCTTCTATTATTTTTTAGGAACAAAGATTTGAGTTGGTATTCATGTAATATCTAAATGTGTCTATTTTAAATTTATTTTAAAGTAGTCATAGTTGTGATCCCCCCCCCCTTGCTTTAAGAATTATAGTTGCAGTGAACTTCTATAAATAGCTGACATAAATACATGTAAATTTTTATGATCAAGCATTTCTTTCCATCTATATTAATAAATAACTGTATGATAACATATTTAAAATTTAATCTGATATTTAATTTTTATATTATTTATTTCCTTTTAAAAGCTATAGTTATATTTAACTAGTTTAAAATCTTTTAATTTGAAATATTTAGTATACCATTTAAAAAAATGATCTTTTCATTCTGTTCAGTAGCATGGATATGTTTATTTAATAACTGAATCAGAGTTATGTTTCCAACTTTTCTGATTTTATAGAAAATATTCATCATATATTTAAAGTGATATAATTGCAGTGAATCAAAAACCTTTCTGCTTTGACTTTAATTTCCAAAATACCATTCATCATCATTTTCAATTGTAAATCAAAAATTGAATATAAAAATGATATATAATTTTTTTTGTGAAATTTTAGTTGATTATATATATATAGAAAGAGATAATTAATTGTATAGATTCTACTACATACTTTTTCAGTATGTAAAATATTCATCAGATATTAGTGAAATGTAATGAATTTAATCTTAGTAAAATTTAATCACTGATAATGAATTAAATTATATTGCTATCAATGCTAAAACTTGTATACATTTAAAAATGACTTTATTAAAAATAATACATTATATTTTAAAAAACTATTTTTAGCAATGATTGAGAATATTACTCAGACTAGAGGGGATCTAAAGTTTCCAGAAGATGAAGATCTTACTGGAGCTGCTGAAGCATTACTTAGATTACAGGATACTTATAAATTGGATACTTCCACTTTGGCTCGTGGACAGATTTCAGGAACAAAACCATCTCATGAGTTAACAGGTTTTGTACTTTATCTTATCACTAAATTTCTATCAAAATAATTATTTTTGCTTGATTTCAATTTTTTAAGATAATGGCTTGCAAAAATGTGGAGTTAAGTTTAAGTATTCAAAATATATTATCTAATTTTATTTTATTTTTTGAGTTAAATTTTGATTCTTATATTCTTTGTGTATGTTTGTAATAATATAATGAAAGAAATTAAGAGTTTTATTTTTTTCCCTATTACCATTCCAGTTACATGTCCAATTATTTCATAATCAAAATTTTTTTGCACCTGAATTTTTTTGCTGAAATATTTAAATCAGAACTCTTCATTTCTTGATTAGGTTGAAAAAGAAGTAATTTTTTTATGTTGCAAAATTAGAATTTGTGAAATAAAATATTAATTTGTTTTTTAAATAAGATTTTTTACATAGCAATTTTGATAGATTTTTATAATTTATTGTATATATTTTAAAGCCAATGATTGCTTTGAACTGGGAAGGCAATCATATAACAATGGGGACCATTACCACACTATTTTATGGATGCAAGAAGCTCTTGACAGAGTAGATGAAGAGACAAATAAAACAGTTGATAAAGCTGATATACTGGAATATCTAGCATTTTCTACTTACATGGTAAGCAGCAATCATACTATAATTTTGAGTACTGATCATATATGTGTGTGTTTGTTATAATTTGTGACAACTCTTTGAAGGGGAGTTATTTTTTCCCCTGTTTTTTCTGAATCAAAATCAAGTACTTTTATTTTTTTATCATCCACTTCTTTAAACTTAAAATTCTTTAAACTCCATTAACTTCTTTAAATTCTTACCATAAAGCAGTTAATCCAATAATTTGTTTTACATTAAATTTTTTAATTTCAAATCTACATGTATTATAATTTTTTTTCTTAAGGACAACATTCTCATTCATTAGTATAAATGGCCATTGATTGTTTTATGAAATTTACTTAAAACATCTTTTTATGTTAATAGAAAAATTATGTCATAAAGGCATCATATTTAAATTGTTTACACAAACATTTTTGTTTTAATGGTATGATCTTTTCGTATCTCATTTGAATGTTAATTAATTGTATTATATATTAAGTAATATTGTTGTATTTTGGGTTTTTGCTTCAAACATAGATATTAAAATGTACAAAAAAATATATATAAATTTTATTTTTGTTTGTAGAAAATTGATGAATAAAGTTGAATAAATTTGTTTCTTAAACTTCAATCAATAAATTAACTTTTTTCTTATTTAGTACCAAAACTGATTATTTCTTTTAATTCCCACATTTTTCAGCTATCTTCAGGTAGAATATTCTTCTGTTTACCAAAATTTCAAACTAGTAAAAAAAAAAAAAAAAAAAAAAAAAAAAGATTTCCCATTTATTAAAATATATATATATATATATATATATGTTTCTGAATAATTATATCACTGGAATGTTGATTGCTAATGTATATTCAGTATTGCTACTTAATAATAAAAAAAGCACACAATTTTATATTGATTATTTCATTGAATTTTGAAACTTTTCTTCATGTTAAAAGTTGTTTGTTACTTCTATATTTGTCTTTAATAACCTATTGAATTGTCTTAGTTATAAAATTTATATGTTGTTGCCTTTGTTATTCATAAGATGAATTTAATCTAGGTTATTAAATAAATGGAGTTATTAGGCTATTAATTTCTGTATGCCAGCATCTAATTTTTTTAAAGCATTTCTCATTTCTTTTTATTTTATTTTCAGACCCACACACCAATTCACTCATTAATTGTATTTCAAATATTTGATTGAGGCTGTTGCAGTTTACCAAACTAATGGGAAAGTTCATAAAGTCATTCCCAACCTCATGGAGCAGTATTTAATTTAATCAAACCAAAATCAGCACTAGATTATATTTATCTTATTCAGCGAGGATTAAATTTATGTTAATCTGCAGATTTTATTACAAAGAGAAAGGAATTAAGAAAATAAAATGGAATTTAAAATGAGCAAAACAAGAAGGAAATAATAAACTGAGATTTAATTATATTTTAGTGAAATTAAAGAGAACATAAATTTTTAATTTCATAATGTACTATTTTATAATTAGTTGCATAGTGATGCCTTAATTCTAATAAGGACCAGTTGTGAAATAGTTGGTAAAAAAACTATGAATTGTAATTTCAAACTATTAATTACATAATATTAAAATTTTGCTTGAAAGGTTGGAGAAAAAGTATTTGATTTTTTTTTTGTAATAATTTGTTATAATTTTCCCTATTTTTCAAGTTTTCCATTATTCTTCTTATTTTACAGCAAGGAAATACTCGTCATGCTCTGAAATTGACAAATGATTTGCTTGAACTTGGTAAGAAATATATAAAATTTCTAATTATTTTAACAATGTGCTTTAAAGTTTAAAAGAAAAAAAAAGCTAATCAAATGTAAATAAAGCTTATCCTATAATAAAGCTTGAAAATTTCAGAAATTTAATTCTAAAATTTGAGTAGTTCTGTTCTTTGTTTATGAATACTTGTATCTGTTGACAATAAATTATATCTGATGAATTTTTCCAAAATATTTCTTCCTTATTTTATACTTTATGTTTCTTGTTGTCAGACTTCTGTCCTCTGGGTGCTCAGGGGTCTTTACCCTCAGAAGCTACTGCACCCCCTTTCCGTGAAAAACACGGACACGACAACAACAATGTTTCATGATAGTCTTTTTAATTATGTCTAGTACATATTATTAGTTTAAAAATGTGCAACTTCTTATTATTTTAATTATTTATTATAGTATTATTGACATTTTATTAATGATGGATCTGATTTTTTAAAAATAATTCTATATTCAGTTATATATTCTATCAGCTTAACACATTATAACTCTTAATACTAATTGACTAAAATTTACCCCTAGACAACATTTGATATTATTGTTACTTCTGAAATTATTTGAATTAAGTATCGGTTTTTCATTCTATGAAAAAGGAATCAATTCATTCAAAATATAATTGCTCAATAAACACCAATAAATTTCGAAGTAGATCTTGAAAACAAAAACAATATTTCTTAGAGTATTATAATAACACATTATTAAGATTTTTCTCTTTAAAAAAAGTTTGAAAATGTTTTTAACTTTTAATGGAATTTACATATGTATGTAATATTGATTTTAAATGGAAAATTATCCATATTTTTTTATTTATTAAACTATAGTTAAAATATTTGATTATCAAATTACTCATACTATTTTTAAAATACAATTCAGTTCCAAATCATCCTCGTGCTGCGGGAAATCGAGCTTATTATGAAGATGCCATCAGAAATGCAGCTCAGATGAAAAGAGGAGATGATGGTGATGTTCCATTAGTTGGTGATGTAAATTATTCTGAATCTACCAAAGCAGATACTGAACTATCTGAGAGGGAACAATATGAGAGATTATGTCGTTCAGAATCCACCATGGTGAGTGCAAGAAACCTTTTTAATATATTATTTACAAAACTTAATTAGTAATTTCCTATATGCATTCCCATTCTTGCTATAATATAAATTTGTACTAAAGAATATGAGCTTTAATATGTGAATAACAGTCAGTTGCTTTTTTGTTTGTTTGTTATCTAAATATTATGGCTCTATTTCATTAGTTTATGAAATCATCGTCTTGGTACATATTAGATTTGAATAATGATGACATATTCTAATGTTAAAATTTTCGGTCCAATTAACCTCACCTACAATTTTTAACCACCCTTTTTTTTCCAATCATGTTTGGGATATACTCACAATGATTGTTTACTATAGATTTTTATCTCATATATTTTTTTATTGTTTTTTAAAACTTATCTTAAATTAAAAATTTTGCTTTGTTGCTATATTTGTCAGATCTCTTTTTAGATGTGAAATGATAAATGCTTGATTTTGACTAAGCTGATTTTCATTGTTATTTATTGTCAGTTAAAAATAAATGTTGTCTTTTATAAAATGATGTGTTAATTATATTTGTTTTCAAACAATGGATTTATATGCTTTATATGGGGTGTGCTTTTTGAATCCAATATTGTTTCAAACTTCAAATTGTTGTAAAACAATGTTTTAGAAATATTTTTCATATTTCTATACCAGTAGATGATATCTGTCATATCATTGACACTTTGTCTATCAATTGTACAAATTTTATTACTACAAATCTTATATTACAAATTGTATTACATTATTGATTTGTCAATGTATCAGCTTTAAATTATATTTTAAAAGAATAACGCTGCCTTTGTTTGAAAAACAATATAAATATATATTGTTTTTCAAACAAAGATTATATATATATATATATATATATATATATATATATAATACTTAATATTTACTTTTTTTTGTCAAAAATAAATTTTCTATGTTTTATTACAGAGTTTTGAAGAACAAAAAAATCTTAAATGTGATTATTTCACAAATGGCCATCCTTACTATATTCTGCAACCTGTTAAACGAGAAATAGTATTTAAAGCTCCACGAATTTTCATCTTTCATGACATTGTGACTGACAAAGAAATCGAGGTTGTCAAATATTTAGCCCTACCTAGAGTAAGTATTTATTTATTTATTTTTTCATAATGCATTTACAACAATTAATCTAGTTTTTATTCTAATGCAAATAAGTTCTTAATATCCCATCTGAACACTGAAAACTCATTTTTTAATCATTTGAAATCTTGTAATTTATAAAAAACTGTCAATAGGTTAAAATAATCAATAGTATTTTAATAAATTTAAACAATTATCATATTTTTAATCATTGTTTTATGCTATTTAGAAAGTTAAAAATATAATGCAAATGAATATATAAGTAAGCAATGTTTATGTAAATAAACCACTGTACTGATGTTATCAAACTTGCCACTATTTATTTTAATGGTATGCACTGGATCTTAAAATATGACGAATGAAATAATTGGAACTTTTTTATCTCTAAAAACTGCCAAGATATGTCCTCTCTCTACATCTTATTGATATTGTTAACACTCTACATCATATAAAATTCTACCATTACCTTATATTTTTAGATTACAAAAGAGCATATGTATATGATAAAATCTTTTGTAAAAACCTGCTAGTCTATGCTTGAATTACTATCAGTTCATCTTTTTCTTTAACGTCTCTGTTAAGTGATTAAAGATCAGAGCCACATCAAATCTTACTGATTCAATTCCTGCACCATCACACTATCATCATACGGTGATTTTTATCTAGTACTTTCCATGCATAAAATTATATTCTTTTCCTGTATTCTTTCTATTGTTTCATTCACTGTGGAGGGGTGGTTGCTGTACATAACAGTATTTATAATCATATTACATCAATCCAGAAATAAAAAGTTTAGTGTACAAATAAAATGAAATGAAGGAAGAGTACAGATTTTTGTTACAGAAGTTCCCCCCCCCCCACTCCTTTTATCTCTGCATTATGATTTTTCAAAAGTTATATTTGTATTTTGTTTTATGTTTAGCTGCAAAGAGCTACTGTTCAGAATGCTAAATCTGGAGAACTGGAGTATGCTAACTATAGAATTAGTAAAAGGTAATTCCTCTTTGTATAAACTATTATTAAATTTGAAATCGATATAAAATTTTTTAATTATCGTTCAGTATGTACAGTTTTATAAAGTCATTTTGAATTGAATTGAGGCATATTTGAATTCTCTTTAAAAATATAGAGACTCGTTTTTCTTATTGAGTAAGCTTGCCATGTACCAGAAATTCAGAAATTTTTCAGAAGGAAATTAAAATCAACTTTTGAATATATATATATATATATATATTTGATGAAAATTTCAAAAATTATGCTATGATCTAAAATATTTTTTAAAAAAATTATTTTTTCTGTTTGTGCCAGCTTTTTTGATTAGTAGATTGATTCAATGAAAATTTCAATCATAAAAATATGTATGAACTATGTGTACTTTCTATTTCGTTCTGTAAAATAACTTTAGAATGTTTTATTATATATTTATTTATTAATAAATATATATTAATCCCCTATAATCATTATATTTTTTTCACAAATTTTCTTAAATATAAGTAAGAGAATTTAATATTTTATAAATAGACATTTGTTAGGTTCAAATGTTTTCCTGGTTCAAATAAACAAGATATAAGTTTATGTTAGTAAGGGAGGGACAAACCTATTTTTATAGACCATTAGCTGAATGGAAAAGGAAAGAAAAACAGTAAAATTAATGTTTTCTTCCTATAGCTTGACCTCACTTCCTTTGTATTATCATTCCTATTACATAGGATAACTTATTTTAAATGATGTATTCATGGTTATTTTAATGGGCTTCAAAGGATACTTGTTTCCTTTCTGAAATGTGATAAGTACTTAAAAGCATGGAAATAATTTCATATGCCAGTTTTTGAAGTATCAATAATTTAATACATTCAAAATTTCAAACTTCAAAACATTAATCAATAGGTCTTTTAGAAAATGCCATATGTTCTGAATTACAAATATATTTATTGTGTGTCATGAATTTGCCATCCATAATTTAATAATACTTTTCAATATTAGTAGAATCAGCTACTTTTGTGCTGACATTTTGTACCAGTATGAAAATCAAAGAATTTTAATCACAGATTTTTGGTAGATAGTACATTGTATTCTATATTGTTTTAAAAATTCAAAGCATTTCTGGTACTTTAACTAAAAAAAAATACCAGAGTTAGTAGTTGGTAAAATGTCTGCCCTTTCATCTCAAATGTCTTCCTGTAAGGAATAAATCCTAAGAGGTAGAGATATTCAAATTTATTCAAGTGATATATTCATTGAGGCATGCTATATAATGTTTCTACTTATATATATATATATATATATTATTAAAGTAGGAAAATAGTTTTTAATAAGAGAGATAAGCTACTTTATAATAAGTTTTAATTTTGATTCTTTATATGTCTTTGCTCTAATGTATTTTCTCATTTGTAGTGCTTGGTTAAAAAATGAAGAACATCCAGTTGTTCACAAAATATCTCAAAGAGTTGAAGATATAACTGGTCTTACTGTTTCAACTGCCGAGGAACTTCAAGTTGTTAATTATGGTATTGGAGGACATTATGAACCACATTTTGACTTTGCTAGAGTAAGTAATACCTTTTTTGTATTTATTTTTATGCCAAATTTTTAAGAAACTTTGTGATCCTATTTATTACAATTAAAGACTGTTTTCCAATATAACCAATATTACAATTAA